>VXBP01009719.1:2359739-2627082 GCA_013400115.1 Rhinopomastus cyanomelas
CCCCGGGGGGGGGGGAGGGGGGGGGGGGGCGCGCCCCCATGGCCAGCCGCGGGGCTTCCGCTCGCCGCTCCCGGGCAGCCCCTCCTCGGGGCCCGCCGCCGGCCTGCGCCGCCCCGCGCCGCCCCGTGCCCTCAGCAGGCTCCGAGGGGCTTCCCCCGCCTTGCCGCCCCCATTCCCGCCCTTGGGAGAGGGTCGCAGCACCCCCGCCGGCTCTGCCTGCCCGGCCAAGGGGGAGACGGGTGGGTTCGAAGCCGCTGCGGCGCTCCCGGTGTCGCCGGCGGAGGGGGGTCCGCGGGCGCTGAGGGCGGAGGGGAGCGGCGGGGCCCTCTGGAGCGCGGCCCCCGCTCCCCCGTCAGCGCCTGCCCTGCCGCCGGGCCTGGAAACTCCGCGCCGGGGCTCGGTGGGGTTTATTTTGTGTGTGTGTGCGCGGGGCTGACGGCTCCTGGAGCCTGAACTCCTGCAAGGGAGTGATTTTAATTTCCCAGCAGCTCTGCTTTCTGGGTTACTTCCTGTCCCATTCTTCAGTACTTGTCTTTCACTTAGGTTCCCTGCGGGTGCTGCCCTGACAGGGGAGCGGTCCAGCCCTCCAAGTCCTTACTGTACCCGCAGGGAGGGGGCCCTTCTTTTGCAGCGGAGACCCCGATTTACTTAAATAACCCTTTCCTTCCCAATTTGTGAAGGCTCTTCCTATTTCGACCTGCCCTTGCTTTGCTATTGACCGTTTTTGTTCACCGTTTCTCTCTTTTATATCATTGTGCGGCTGAGCTCTACTTTTTCTCTTTTAGGTTTAAGCTGCCTCAAAGGAGAGTTAAAAATTGTGACTCCAAAGAAGAAAACAAGACAGAAGAGAGACAACAGCACTCAAAGAATCACCCCCCTCGAAAGGTGATAATTCCTGTAGACTCTCAGGATGATCCGGGACACATGGTTTGTCAGGATTGGGGCCTCTTGTTGTGATTTGGATGGATTTGAATAGGTAGCGTTAGATTTCTTTGTTCTCTTAAAAGGCTACTTGAATTTGAGCTTGAAAAGTTTGAAAGCTCTGAAGCCCATGCGAAGTGTAGTTCTTCTTTCTTCATGTAACACTGTCATGTTCTAAATTTAATCCGCAAACACTCTTATAAACATTATGTTTATGAATCTCTACTTAATGGTGTTCTGAGTGTCTCTTATCTCGGGAATGTCATTTAAAACTGTTTCACTCTGGGCAGTTTAAAGAGGTCTTTTCTTAAAGCCTTTTTTACAGTTTTGTGGGTGCAACACTGGATTTGTTTCTCTTCTGATCGTCAAATCTTTCTAGGAGTAGGTCATGCTAGCTGCATTATGTTGGTTTAGTCATCCCTAACTTGTGCATGTGTCAGGGCTCTTTTTTTGGTGTTGTAGCGGAGCTGCAAAAATTCATTTAGTTGGGTGGTGTTTGTTTACAAGTGCTTACTTTTTGGGTTGAGATCACAGAAGGAGATAATGCTGTTAGGTGCTTTAGGGGAAAAATGAAAGGCGTCGTCAAAACCTGAGTCCTGCTGGTAGGAGGAAGGTTCGGTTTCGGGGGGAGAGCAGTGAGCAGGGAGAATTGCTTGTTTTAGGTGGTGATATGAAGAGATGAGTTCTAGAAGGGGAGAGAGTGGGGGGGTGAATGATGTCAGCCAGCCCTTTTCTGCATCCTACTGCGAGTGTGCTCCAAATAATGGAGCTTCCGTGCGTCCTTGTAATGCAGAGTCTGTCTTGAATCCATTCTAATCTGTTTCGAATATAGATGAGTTTGAGGCATTATGGCAAATACATCGTCTATATAGGTCCCTCTGTCCTGTGTCGTGCTTTCGGGAGATGTCATTGACTCTACCCAAATGTTTTATTTCGTCAGCAATAAATTAGTTTTGAGCTTTAATTGCTAGGAAAGGAGCAATACCTGTTGCCAACAGCCTTGGCCAAGGGTGGGTCATTTTTCCCATGTAGATGTCTCCAGCGTAGGATAAAAAGTGTCAGCAGCACGTCACGGATTAAACAGACAATTCCCCCGTAGCACAAGTGCAACAGATTCTGAGATACGTTTTGAAAGCACAGGGTAGAAATATTCCTTGTTATTTTGATCGCGTACCGCAAAAACCACAAGTAAAAGTGGAGCATGTGGCGGTGTGATTGCAGGAGGGATTTTTAACTAATAGGTGAGACAGAGGTGTGTCAGTACAAGCTTCACCAGTGCAGTTAAGGCACACATGATGGTTTACTCTTAACACCCTTTTTACAAGCCACCTAATGGCCTAACGTAGGGACTCACATTAATGTAGCTACTCCAGCAGGACACCTCTTAGCGCTGAGGAATCCTTAGATGTTTGGGATTCACTCATAGAAGGAAAAGTAAGTTTTCATTTGATTTGCTAAGCTCCTTCCTAATGTGAAATGCCAACTCAGCAAAGTTTGATTCAGATGCAGGGTTTGGAATAGAGTTCATGGGAACCAGGGAATTAGCTTCTGGCAGAAACCTGCATGTGGTCCAAAAAATGAGCAGAGAGAAACAATAGGTTGAAGTCCTGCTTGGGAAGAAGTGCAGCGTATTGCATAGCTAGACCCATCCCATTGCACCTCCCTTCTTTTATCTTCAGGCTGTATACTTGTTTTGTTTTTGTTTTGCCTTATTGTGAATTCTAAACCTGTCTGAGAGGCTGTTTTCTGTTGGTACAGCATTTGCTTACAGAATGATGCTCTAGCAGTGACAGCCTTGCTCTGTCCTGAGAAAGGCATCCCATGCAGGGAGAGATTTTGTCCACTTGCACTCTCTTAGACTGTATTTAAAAGAAATGCAGAGCAAATACCAGGCTTGCAACTGGAACAGAATGAAATAAAAATCTATAAGCATAACGGACTCAAGTTGCATCAGGGGAGGTTTAGAGTGAATCTTAGAAGTTCTTTCCTGAGAGAGTGGTTGGGCACTGGAACAGGCTGCCCAGGGAGGTGGTAGAGTCACCATCTCTGGAGGTGTTAAAAAAAACGAGCACTTGAGGCCGTGGTCTAGGAGTTAGGGAGATGTTGGGTTGAGGGCTGGACTTGCTGATCCTGGAGGTCCTTTCCAGCCATGATGATTCTATTATTCTAAGCAGCCTGCATTTTGTTCATCAGCCGTGCTATGAGTATTGGGGCGGAAGTGACTGCTTTAATGTGGTTTGAAGCAGCCATTGTTCTCTGCTTCTGTCATTCTATGAAATACTGCTGTTTGGATTCTTTCATGATAGCAAGCAGTGTTAGAATACATAAATCTCATACGTTAATGCCTGCTGTGAATGACTACTTCCAAGACTAAGCTTTCCTCTGTGTTTTACTGTTTAAAACTTTGGAGCAGCACCACTAAGAGAGCTGCTCAGAAGAGAGGTTGTACTTTGTGCTTGGTACAAGAGGATCTCTTCAAGAATGCTGCAGAGCACAAGCTTGCCACAGTTTGTCAGTGCAATCTTCAGGGAGGAGAGGTGTTGCTGTGTGAACCTGCTGCAGCGTTCGCTACTGAAAAGATCCATAAGGCCTTGCTGTAGCACTGGCATTGAGGTCCTTGGTTTGGAAGGATTTGCAGTGTTTTCCCTGCTGGGCTCTGCTTGTGGTTAAGGTTGCCAGTGGTTGAGGATGGTTAATAGTTGATGCCTTCTGAAGATTGTCTCTTCTTTTGCCCTCCAGTTTGCAGACCTGAGCTGCTTCAGCTGGCTGATTTCAGGCCCAAAAGTCAGACCTCACAATCTCTCTGTGAAACGGGGAGTAGTTGGTAAAATGATAACACCTATACTTCTGCAGCCACCTGCAGAATCTAACAACAGAGCAGCTGCTTATTAGCTCATAACCACACCAATCAGCATCATACAGTGCTATAAACACCTCAACTTGGTGGAGGATTTTCAGGCTACCTCTTTCACTTACTTTAAATTTAGTGTGTCCAAGCTCTTGGGATGGCCTTACAGAAGGCCTGATGAGACTTGTGTGACTTTTAATGACCACTTATGGACAATGAAGGCTTCTTTCCTTTGAAGTGACACCTCCTCTGAGGTGTTTTGGATTCATGCGCTGTTAACTCATTGCTTTCAGACCCAGCAACTCACACGTGCTGGTTAGTGATTTTCATCTCGGACTCTTGGATACCTCTCCTCGCGTCTGTCTGGGATGTGACGTAGAACGTCTAGAAGAAAATCTATTCAGGGTTGTAAGGCACTGTGAAATTGGACTATTTTCCGTGTTGTTGGCAAACGTGACCATTGTGATACGAGAACACAAATAATACCAGGAGCATTCGCCTTAACTCTGTCGTCTGAAGAGCTGCTGAAATAGGCAGCTGAGCGACACAGGAAGATGAGAGTCGCATTTAGTTTCTTTGTCGAACACGTTGGCCATTTTTAAAATGCCATTTGAGCGAGAACACATTTAGCTTGTTCAAGTTTTGAAATGGGTGGGAGAAGTGGGTTTGTGAGAATAACGAATGCTAATGCGATTATCCTTATTCCACAGGGCTTGCTTTTTTTGTTCTGTTTATTTGAGTTAAATGTCTTGGAATTCTTCAACCACAGACAACTAGGTTCTCCACCAGTTAGGTCTATGCTGGATATTAAATGTCCTGTGTAATGGTACAGTTCTCTTTTTGCTCAGTTAGGTCAACATCAGTAAATTCTGGTCCTTACTCTGCTTTTGGATGTTTAATCTTCGCGTTTAGCGATCAGGCCCGTCTCTTAGCTCAACTGATTGAGCAAAACACTGCCTTAGCAGGGTTTCCTTTGCGAACCAACCTTGAACTTTCTTTAAAGTAAGTATGTGCATATGTCAGAATTAATTTTCCACATGATGTTTGCCTTGACTTTAATGAAGTGACACATCGATGTGGAGAAGCCTAAGATCTCTCTGACGACGTGAGATGTTATCAATAGATAATGAAGGTGTTTGTCTTGGGGTTTTTTTATTTGGCGTGCTCCTTCTCCCGTTATTAGTATTTTAAGCAAAGTTTGTGAAGTCGTTGATTAAGTGAGCTTTATTTTCACTAAATATGACTTCTTTTTATTAAAGTTGCAGATCTTACTCTTGCCATATGCAGCTAATTTTCCTTTGGGGGGAAAAAGCTTGTTACTTTTTTAGTGGAGCAATCTGTTACCTTGTCTGTAGTCTGTGAAGTCAGTGCAATTCTAATTTGCATCAGCTAATAAAAAATGTGTGGGTTTTAAAGTGAAAAACATGCAAAAAATTGTTTTCTTTTTAAAAAGGTGAACTGACGACTGATCATCTATGCAAAAAAAAACAAGGCAAGAAATGTGATCAAATTAGGTCATGGCAGTGCAATTTTGTGCAGGGCTGCAAGCATATCTGCAGACCTTGTATGTTTTATCTTGGGAAGCAAAGCTCTTGGAAAAATGTGCATAAGAGGGATGTAGAGAGCTTTTTTCATCCTCCTGAGCCATCATCAGGAAAGCAAGATTTTCTGTGGCATTAAGTGACAAAAATTTTAACTTAAGCTAAAAGCTGCACAGCTCATATCACTGTTCCGGTGCAAGTCATTTACAGAAGAAGCAAGTCACAGTTGGGTTTGTGTCATCTGCTAGACAATGAGGTAATTAATGCTTTTATTCTGTATCACGTTATTGCAGTGCTCACACAGGGTAAGAGGTCCTGTCATGAGAGGCTAGTAGCCAAAGTGAGCAAAGGGTCGGATGGAGGTGTACAAACCGTTACTGAAATGACGTGGATGGGCTCTCAACGGTGCTGAGAGAAATGGCCAGACGTTGGGATTCATCCTGCTAACCTCAGGTGATAAGAGGATGAGGAGGGCTAGTCTGGAGGAGGATTGTAACCTGCATTCTTAAGCTTTGATGCTAAATGGGCAGTTTTACACATGAAAACAAGAGTGAAGATTTCAGTGGTGCTACAAGTCCACTTGGAGGACCGAGACAGTTAATGCTTGATGTTGTCAGGTTTTGTCTTTCAGATAAGAGGAGCAGAGATGGGATGGAGTTTTTCAAAAAACCCAAACCAACAAAGCCAAAACAAACAACAAAAAACCCCTCAAAAATGGGTTGGGAGGAACTAAAATGGATCCTGAAGTTTTTTCTGTGGGGAGATGTTGAGCAGTCAGGCAGAAATACCTGCTGTAACCTTTGCATCCACTCTTGTTCCGTGGGCGAAGCAGATACACATAATCCTTAGAGAAGAGTTTAGACCATTTCTTCAAGGTTTACTCCAGAGAGGAAGCGCATCACTTGTTTCTCCTGTCTTCCATAAAATATTCTCTATAGCCTTTTCTTCATTCAGCAGAAGAAAGCTCTCCCTGCTGCAGCCTCTGGAACACTGTCTGATATTGAAGGAAAAGACCCTTCAGGGCCTTTGCTGGCACTACTGCCTTTTAATGCAGCAGATAAACGTCTCACTTCTACTCTTTGCAACTAATAAGAAATATCTCTTTTCTTTTAGGGGGTGGCAGGTTGGTTGACACATAAGAGCACCCAAGATTATGAATAGTGAGGACAGTGAAGAGTTGGACATTCATCAAGGAGTAAGAACCTCTTATAAGGTAATTCAGAAACACATTGAACTTACCCTGTTGTACGTCAACAAAATCATTGAAGTAGTTGTCTCCCATTTTCATGGCACTGTTTGGCCATTAAACCAAGACCATACAGGTACCTTTCCCTCCACCCCCACCTCTGCTTCATTTCAATTTTTCAGGTGCACGGAGAAAGCCAATATGTGGCAGCCCGAGTGCATGCTGTGTTTCGAATGAGATTGATTACAGTTGCAAAACATTAAATATTAAATGCCAAATGGCTAATGACTTCCAGTAGAGACCCCCTTTCCTTCTCCAAAGACTGATGCTGTTAATGGGGATTTGCTACCAGGAATTTTAAATGACCTGTGGACCAGAAGTGCGTGTGTTGTCGAAGCTGGTGTGTACCTAGAGTTAACTATTCCAGTGATTTGAGTGCTGCTGCTTGCTTCAGAGGTGAGATGGGAGAGTAGATGTTTACAGAAGCTGCACGAGTGATAAAAGGAGCTGCTTATGCCCGACTTTGTCTTCTGCTTTGTATGTTTTAGTACTTATGTACTTTAGTACTAGCTAATTTGAATAAGCTCTGCTAGTCACATGAACATATGGAGCCAGTGCCAACTTTTTATAATGCTGCATTACAAATATACCCACCAGCTGAGACGTGTGATATAAGGAGCTCTGCTTTTTCTTAACCAACTGTCTTCATAGATAGTTGCAGGGGGGATACTGCTGTCCCTTAAATGAGAAATCCCCTTTTGCTTCGTCTGTTTAGTTATCCTATCCCTTCCTGTAGTGTTTTGAGCAACCAGTTTGACCTTGATTTTCAGGAGCATGTGAGGTCTAGCAAATATTGGCCCTTTACAAGACACTTTCTACTAGAACAGTTTTCTACTGCAAAAATGGCAGCAGAAAGTTTATTTGCATAGACTTTTGATCGAATATTGTGGGCTCGAGAAGTAAGTTTTCACATCATGTTTCTGTGCATACTGGGAAAGAAGAGTTAAAGGGGCACGTTCTGAATGTTTTATTTGAAGGATCTCCCCAGCTCATTATCAGTTAGATTCTACTACCAGTTTTCATTTGTACATCCAAAGAAAGATCTTGTTCTTGTAGCTGGAATTCCATTAGCAGCACGATTAGTGGTGCGATCCAGAACGAAGTCAAGCTCACTGTCTTATAGGTGAGCATGTTCTGAAGTGCTAATTGGAGTTTAGAGAAGAGCTTAGCCAAAGCTTATTAGAGTCAATAGAAACACTTCCATTGTCATCAGATTAACCAAGTTTGGGGTTTGGAATATGCTGCAAAAGCTGAGCTGTTTTGTTCATACTTGCTGCTTTGTAAATCCCCATGTATTCCAGTGTCAGATAATGGATTTTGTGGTCTAAAACAAAGCAAACCCGGTACGTAAGCTGTGTGTACACCTGAGAAGTTTTCTTTCTCAGCACTGTGCTGAAATAGTGGTTGTTTCCCTGCACGATAAGTTGAAGCATTTACAAATGTCAAAGGCAGGCATTTGCTGTATGTGATTTCCATATTTGCCATGTAAATAGGGTCGTCACAGCAACCTGTTAATTATGAATTTCTATCTCTCCAAGAAGCAGATAAATAACTTCCTTGCAATGGGCAGAACTAGGTTATGGATGAGTGAACAGATAGCTGTGCCTTTATCTGGAAAGATGGCAGTGATTGATGTTTCCACTTTTCTCTTGTCTCTGTGCGTATCTGGATCACAGGAAAACAAGTGCCCAGTGGGATATGTGGAGTTGATGGCAATGACTTCTGTGTGACCTATGAATCATGAGGATCTGGAAATCCTTATGACATTTACGTAAAAGAAGGTTTAGGTGATGATGTGGGTTGACATCCTAACAAAACAAGGTCGCTGTGGATTTTGACTTGTGCTTAAAATCCGTTTTCCTCGTTAGAAGTTTTCCCTGTCCTTTAACCTTGATGAACTTTGCAGGAGTTTTAATACAAATTTTTCATTTTATCACCTAGTTCTGCAATAATACCCTTTGCAACAGTGTTTGGGTGTTTTCTGAGGCTCTTGCTCGGCGTTACCCTCCTCATAGCCTGCTTTGCTTTCTTCTGACAGTCCCTTCCATTCTAGGAGTTCCTGTTAATGTAGGTGGAAACGTGACCACGGGCTTTGCTCTGTGCAAGGATTCCTAGATCCTTGTATTTTCTCTTGTCCCCAGCTGGGTAGCAAGTGGAACCACAGATGGGAACTTTTCAAACAGAGCAAGGAGTATGGTTCTTCCTTCTTNCCTTCTTCTTTCCTTCTTCTTTCCTTCTTCTTTCCTTCTTCTTTCCTTCTTCTTTCCTTCTTCTTTCCTTCTTCTTTCCTTCTTCTTTCCTTCTTCTTTCCTTCTTCTTTCCTTCTTCTTTCCTTCTTCTTTCCTTCTTCTTTCCTTCTTCTTTCCTTCTTCTTTCCTTCTTCCCTTCCTTCTTCCCTTCCTTCTTCTTCCCTTCTTCTTCGTTCCTTCTTTCCTTCGTTCCTTCTTTCCTTCCTTCCCCTGTATCTAGGCTATGTTAGATCTGTCGCCTTCTGCCCTCACTCTCTCGTTTCTGTATCAAGGTAACTATCAACAGAATTATTCTGGTGTGTGTGTACTCGTGTTGTTTGACAGGGCTGTTTAACTGCACTTCTGTGTTTTCAGATCTTGTGTGTTATCACCTTCACGTTTGATTGTTTTGGAATGTAGAGGTTCTTGGCAGTTTTTTGGAGCTGAGAAGTCCACAGGCCCAAATACAAGCAGCAGACTTCAGAACTGAAACCAAACCAAAACCTCAAAACCAACCAAAAAACAGAGGGAACTAGAATGAAAAACCTAAAGCTTCCAGTTCAGCTTCCAGTTAGTGTTACTAGTAACTCGTGTGCACAGGAAACAATCGTATTAGGTGGTCCTGCTCTGGCAGGAGGATTGGACTAGATGATCTTCCAAGGTCCCTTCCAATCCCTAATGTTCTGTGATTAGTAAGATGAAAATATTTCCACTGGAGCTCAGAGGTGATACGCATCTGGGGGGTAAAAAAGACCCTCACAGTTCATTTGCTCCAGCAGTGCAGGGCTGTCTTATGCAGCAGATCAACTATTTAACCAGTATGTGGAGTTAATGAGATTAACCATGTTGTCAATTTTTTATTCTTAATTTTCAATGAATGTTGGGTTCTAGAGGTTCTTCATTCTATTTATTGCACAAGCACTTTAATTGTGGGCTGCTGGCCGGCGCTGTCGTTTCAGAAGGAACTGTTTGCTGTTTATAACGTGTGAGCATCCTTTTCTTTTGCAGTTTGGTGACATGGACCATGTACTAGCAGCACTGAGATTGTTTGTCTTTTATCTTATGCGTGAGATGACTTTGCTCTGCACACAAAGAGTAAACCTTAGCATTGCTTTTCATTAGCACTGAGGGGTTTTTTTTTCAGATACATCTTTCCCGGCCCCAATCCTAATTTATTCATGCTCTGTATTGATTCAAGGTGACTAGAGTGACCTCATGACGCTTCTGTAAAAGCCAGATTCAGCTAGGATGTTACACCATCACTGTCGGAGAAACCCTGAGCTACAGGAAGAGTTGCAGATTCAGGCTGCAGTTGCTGCTGGCGATGTTCACACCGTGCGCAAGATGCTGGAGCAAGGATACTCTCCAAATGGTCGAGATGCCAATGGCTGGACCTTGCTTCATTTCTCTGCAGCAAGAGGGAAAGAGAGATGTGTCCGTGTTTTTCTTGAACATGGAGGTGAGTTGCCTAGGGAGAAAAATCTTGATACCCATGTCACAGCTTCCTATTCCAGGTTCCACTGCAGGGCTTTCTAGCAGAGGTTAGATAACAGACTACTTCTGAGGGGTTTTTTGTCTTCTTTTCCTTTCTTTCTTTGGAGTAGAACTTCGTCTGTTTCCTTCTGATGCGTAGTCTGTGAATGAGGTAATAGATTAGCTTTATATCCTAATACCTTACTCCTTCTTTTTTAGCAGAATTGCCTAGGAATTGTTAAAAGAATGAATAAGCATTATGAAAACAGGGCAGAAGGACTCATTATAAAATAAAATGTGCTCGCAGCACTCACTACAGGCTTTTTTTCTCTTGTAAGGGGGTATTATTAGAGGAAGGCAGGTCCTTGAATTGAAATCCTAGAGAAGTGTGTTTCGTAATTCTCCAGCAAGTTAACAAGTAGCATTAAAGACTACGTTTCCATATAGGCTTTAACAAAGTCTGCTAAACTTCATGCAAACATTACTCTTTGTGCAAAGACCTTCGTGTCAGCTAGTCCTGTGGTGTTCAGACCTCTCCTGCATCCATCTGCAGCGAAGCTTTATTTCAAGAGCAGATTGAGTTTTGTTGATTTAGGTGATACACTTGCTTGGATGATGATTATTACCCCTTAAATGATCTGGGCAGGATTTCTTTTTGCTGTATCTTCAAGGGCACCTCAAGTTTTAGAAATGGTTAGTCTCTATCTTCTAATGTGATACTGAAGAGGTCAAATAAAAATGAGTAGATATTCTCCACATTCACTGCTCTTAAAGGACAGCATCCTCTATTTGAGGGCTGTTCTTATCAAATTAATTATGAACCAAGATGCTTTCAGTCCCAAGGAAGCTGAAATTATCTCTCTGCTTTACGTATATGAGTGACGTATGGGCCCTTTATGTGTGTTGTAGCATTTATCGTCTCTGTGGATCACCCTTCACATTGAACAGCCTTGGTGGGATTTGCACAGTTAGTGGCCTGTTCCTTAAAGCAGGAGTAAAACACAGCTTGAACAGCAGGACCCTGCTGAGAAACCTCTTGCAGATTCTAGCCGTATAATATTAGCAAACCCTCGTGTCCTTGTTGGAAGTGGGGGAAAAGCTACTACATCACACTGACAAATAACTGTAAATCCCACATTTTAAATTTAATTTATGTGGATAATCTCAAGACTTCATTTTCAAATCACAATTTTTAGGCTGCAAGTCTCAAGCAATGTTGGCTTTAGCCCTGTATACTCGAAGATGAGCTGAAAAAAAAACCCCAGCTAAACCCCTTACGTATTCCTGTGTATTTTTTTCATTGTGTGGCTTTGATATTAAATCGCTGCTGATGCAGTGTTTTGTTTTTATTTTTGTTGTTTCTCTTTCCTGTGTGAAGCACCAGATGAATCTGATGCCTTGTGAAAAGTGCCTGTAATGAAGCACCCTTGTTCTGGAAGCCGTATAGCATTTAATCACCAGGACTGGAAAGTTGAGTAACAAATAGTGTGAGGGTTAGTCATCTACGGCAGCTCTTCTGTGGCTGAGCCTCGCTTCGCAGATTTGGCTCTGTCTTGTGCCTTGCCTTGTTTTCCCTCAGAACGGAGGCATCAAAGATAATGAGTATTTAAAACATAATAATGTCAGAAATGAGCTATTAAGCAGTGGATGAGCCGAGTCTTAAAAGCTGAGCTAATTGTGCCTGCCTCATTAGTGAGAGCGCTGTGCCTACCTTTCTTCAGTGCCTACCTTTCTCCCTCTCAAAAAGGGGATCGTTTGGATGTTGACACTTAATCCCTGCAGACCGACATGGTACTGGGGCAGAGGAACAAGTCCCTTTCTTGTGTCAGTCTTACAATAAACATCTTAGGGTAAACAGAGTGTTGAACCGGCTGTTTATTGGCAGTAGAGAAGGTAGCGAGAGGAAATAGATGGAGTTCTGGAGGAAAGAGAGACCTGACATGTCAGGGGAAGGAAGGGGCAGCTGGTGATGGTTGTGGCTGTCTGGAGGGATGCTCAAGCTTAGCAGAGCTGGAAATGTTTTCATAGTACAGACATAAGAAAACAGTAGAGAGCTGTTGCTGAGGGTAGAGTGCTGTGCTGCAGATCGAGGTGCTGCAAGGCTACTGATGTCCTCTTGCATGGTAACAGGATAGAGATGGCGTTTGGCTAATACAGGCTGAGAAGGAATCTGGTTCATTGACCTGGAAATAAAATGTAGCTTCTTACAGGAGTCATGACCTGGGCACCTCCTGCTTTTGCTTTCTTCTTCTCTTCCATCATTGCTCACCGGAAAAGAAAAGAGCCAGAGGACAGGACTGTGCATGCAGATGGGCTGATTTGAGTGGAGGTGGTGGAACATGAAGGGTTTTATTATCTGCTGAGCAAGGAGACACAGATAGATGGGGAGAATGCATTAAAAACCCGGTCTAGGCTGAGGGATGAAGCCAGCAGAAATACTAACTAGATAGAGGGGTAACAGGTCAGACAATAAATGTTCTGTAGCAAGTGATTAAATGCAGGAAGTTGATCAGGAGCATGGAGAAACTTCAGTTTCACAAAAACGAATGGATTTTACTTCTAGTGTATTTGTATCATTTTATTAAAGTGAAGATTCTATGAAGCCACTTCTTTCCATCCACTTAAACCATCTAGAGTCTCCAAGCTCAACAGAAAAGCAGCAGAAAAACAGGGAGTGTAGTTTTCAGTAATCTTGGAATTTTGCATAACAAACCTTTATTCTCCCTCAGTGTACCTTTGAAATTTCAAAGTGACAGAGAAGCCAACCTTCTTCCCAGTGAGGGTGACAGAGCACTGGAAGGGGCTGCCCAGGGGGTTGTGGAGTCTCCTTCTCTGGAGACGTTTCAAACCCGCCTGGACATGTTCCTGTGCGACCTGATGTAGGGGATCCTGCCCAGGCAGGGGGATTGGGCTGGATGATCTTTCAAGGTCCCTTCCAATCCCTAATGTTCTGTGAATCTGGACAAGAACTATGGTTTATCAATCCCCAACCACTGCTGTGAACATGACAATGAAGTGAAGTCTCCAAAGTGTGCAGTTATTAGCTGTCCCTTGGTGATACCATCTCAGTACTAACTGAGCAGCAATAACCTTTCTGGTTATTCATGTTAAAGTGAATAAATGATTCACTAAAAATCGAGGAATAACACAGAGGAGTAGCCAAACAGATGTGTTTATTTATTTTCACTTGTGGCTGCAAGGTATCTAAGTTTACTAATAAAGTCATGAGGAACTGGGGAGACACTGGAGAATGCCAAATGCTCATTGTCTAAACCAGCTTGTAAAGTGTGAGCACGCAGTGCTTCTTGCTTGGAGGTCTGTTCTATCAGTGTTGTCCCAGCAAATTCAAACCAGCAGCGGTATGTAGCCATGTGTCTAAACCTTGTGGTCAGAATTAAGTCCAAGTAAGCCTGAAATAATAGAAGTCCTTTATGATGCCAAAAGCATTGCTTTCTTCTTGGCTTAGTGACCTAGTGAAGGTGTCAAGAAAGAAGGGAGACTGCCCCACGGAGCTGTAAACTGAAACTCTACAATATCATCTTGTTGAGGAGTCTGTGTATCCTCTAGGTTACAGTACTAGCAAAGAGTTTGACTGCAGAGCTTAAATGACCAGCTTAGGTGCCCAACTTTACCATCAGATAAAACAATCTTGATATCATTCAGTGCTGCAAAGTTCAAATCTGGAGTGAGCTCGGTCGCAGTACTTGGGTGCCTTCAACAAGCTGTTCCAAGGTGTGTGTCACTGTATTATGCTTCATCTGGAGTAGCATGAGAAGTGACCAAATGCAGCTGTTGGTGATTCTAGATTCTGCTCTCTCCAAATTAATGAGAAGCTGGAAAAGACATAAGTGTTTGATAATCTGGATGGAGGCAAGATAAAGAAACACTGGCAGTGCTGGCTTTATCCCTTCCTAGTTAAGTAGGCTTGTACCAGGTACTTGTTTTTAACTCCTCTGCAGATTCCAAAAGGTGATCTGTCATTCCCAGTTCATTTTCACCTTGCTTGTTGCCCCAGGGAGAGGGAGTTGCTACACAGCATAATACAGATACTGGTGCCTGTAAGCAAACAAACCACAAAGCCCCCAACAATCCAAGTTTTTAAGGCAATTTATGGAAGTTGTGTGCAACATCTTGCGGGTCAGGCGTTTACGGAAAGCCCTTTGAAGTTCAGAAGCTCTCCAGGAGATGGCAGCAAAATCTTAACTGAGCAGCAGCAGGAGCTGCAGGTCTGAAAGTGGCTTCCCTAAGGGACACTGCTACTCTTCCCTTGCTAGAAGCCCATCATCTTTGCAGAAATTACAGTAGTTTTATCGTATTTTAGTATGTTGCTGCTTTTAGTAGTTTGTGCTGCTTGGTTGTCCATCTGAGAAGCTGGTTTTTGTCCTATTCTTGTTGAGACATGAGTTGGTACATTTTTTGGTTTACTTTTGTAAAGTCAAGTTTAGGGAGTGGGAGAGGCACAGAAAGGTACTAAAACCATGGAGAAAGGGCATCCTTCAGCTGCAAGTCGTTGCTGAGTCTGGATTACAGCAGCCTGTATAAAAATGCAGCTACGTGTCCATACAAGAGTTGGGGCATATCCGGTTCCGTTTGGAAACAGCACAGGCTGAACAGTGTCCTGCACCTCAGCTGGGGTTAGACATCATTGTCTTGGATGCCCTATGCAGTGTGGAAGGGAGAAGGCACCGTGCTAGTTATTTTGTTGTTATCTTTGTGGAAAATGGCCCTGGCTGCTGCTGTCTCCTTTCCATTGTGTTTGTCTTTGTACTTAATTCTGCCTCTCGGGATGTATCGTCCCTCCACATCTTTATTCTCATGCTTGTGCTACTTACTTTATTCACAACCAGTCAGGACATGATCTACAGTAGCTGAAGCAGTGTGAAGAATGAGACCCTGGTAGCAGCAAACATCCCTTTGAAATAGTATCTCTAATGACTTTCTGGGTGGTACAGCTTCTTTGCTGTAGTTTGGACATCATCGTAGCGCAGGTTAGGAACCACCTTTTCAGTCACATTTTCCTGCCAACCTGTGGATGCTTCGTCTAACTCAGGTTAGTGAAACTTTACAGAGAGCTGAAACTTCTGCTTTTCACCGATGACAAGCAAGGCTGCCACTGCTGAGGGACTGAACTTACCTTAATCTTTCTCTCGTTGTTTCTAGGTTCCTCTTTTACACACTAGAGAGAGTTCTCGCATTTTACTTCTCTATGTAGCCAGGCTGCTTGCTGTGTTGACTTTTGTATGTTTCTTTTCCTCCCCTTAACACTTAAAAAAATCCTTCAAGTTGGTTGGTTTTGTTTTTTCAGTCCCCCAAATTGCCTTTGCAGCTGCATTCTGGACTCTTTCTTGCTGGTCCTTGTGTTTTGGTGTAATGTCTGTCTCTGGTGTAACGTCTGTGTCTGTTACCTGGATGTGGTTGTAGCAGGTCCGTATGAGAAAGCTGATTCCAGTTGTTTTGGATTAGCACCTTTCTGTGTTCAGCCTAAACTACCTCATGATTTCTATTGTGTTGTGAATTTAACCTACAGCAAGTTGGACTTTTGGGATGCAAGTTGGCATCTCCCACCGTCCCATCTCTTCTGTGAGCTTGATGACAACCGAGCAGAAAGCTGTGCCCTCTCTACGTGGCGCTGGAGAGCCAGTGCTCCTCTTGAGCAACGTGTGTGAGCACTGGGTGTTCATAGCCTTCGGACAAGTTTTAAACCTTTGTGGTCACAATGTCCTATTCTTCTTTCTTCTTTTATTCCCTCCCTCTAGACTGCTCCTGCTTTCCTTCTAGATGCAGTAGATGTAGATGAGAAAATGACAAATCATTCAGTGTGCCAGGCTGCAAGGACAGGGTTGTCAAGGCAGTGGAAGCAGACAACCTCCCTCTTGTCTGCTCTTAGAGGTGCTTCATGCACAAGTGTAAGATCCACCACAGGCTACGGTGAGGGACAGACCCCAGCAGTTGTTTAAACACGTAACACAGGAGTGTTGAAAACATGTCAGCTTAAGGCTGGTGTCTTGTGCAGAGAGTCTCTCTCTTCGCCACTTATGAGACCTAGAGTGGGAAGTGCCTCAAGCTTCCTTTTAGCATCTTCCGCGGACAGTGGAAGGGGGGAACCTGGCAGCCTGGCTCAAGATGGTAACGAGACAGGCACCTTCCCTGCGGTAATTCATTTGGTGCATAGCAGCAGTCACTTGCTTTGGGTGTCCTAAGGAGATTAAGTGAATATATTAAATTATTTTAATTTTTAAACTGATCAAACAGACTGAGTTTGTGTTACGTTGGGAGGGAGAGCAAAATAAATCTGGCTAATCACTAGTATTCTGCACCAACCCTTCCCCTGACTCTTTCCGTAAGTGGATGCTGACATTCTTGTAAAATCTGAAATTTTTGTAAACCTATAAATTCAGAACAGATTCATCATCTATAAAAACAGACTGTATCAAGATAATCTAAACTAACATATATCCTACATGCTTTGGAAATCCTGCAGACCACAGAGAAACATTTTACCTAACGCAGCACTGCACCCTAAAAACAGTGTGATGCTGCCAGACCACAAAACATCCGCAATTTGGGACGGCAGATGTTTCTACACATGCTTCTTTTTAGGACTTAAGAAGCAACACAAGGGAAAATAAAAAAGTCAAGCATTGAGAAAGAAATGTAATATTGCAGAGCTGGAGGAGAAACTGGATGGACAGGGAGATTTAGTAATTAGTCTAAGAGTGCGAGGAAGATGTGGAAAACTATTTGTCAAATGGAAACACATGCATATGAAAGAAAAGGTCTGGTTTTGTATAACGTTCTTAAATAAAATTGAACTTTTTCCTCTCAAAACTAGCGCGGTCATGAAAGCAGGAATTAGTTTGAAGTCCAAAAAAGTCCTGCCGTGCTATGCCTGCAACGAACTAACGTTCAGCCGTTTGCTTATTGTAGGGGTTTTGCAGCACTGGATTACTGTGATGCCTTCTAATTATTTTTTTAATTTTATTTTAACTTCAGCTAATCCCACAGTTAAGGACTTAATTGGAGGCTTCACTGCTCTGCATTATGCAGCCATGCATGGCCGAGCGAGGATTGCACGCTTGATGTTGGAATCTGAATATAGGAGTGACATTATTAATGCGAAAAGCAACGATGGTTGGACTCCCCTCCATGTAGCAGCCCACTATGGCAGAGACTCATTTGTCAGGCTCCTGTTGGAGTTCAAGGCTGAGGTTGATCCGCTCAGTGATAAAGGTACCACACCGCTTCAGCTGGCCATTATCCGCGAGAGGTCAAGCTGTGTGAAAATCCTCCTGGATCACAATGCCAACATCGACATTCAGAATGGTTTCCTGTTACGATACGCCGTGATCAAAAGCAATCACTCGTACTGCCGAATGTTCCTCCAGAGAGGGGCGGATACAAACTTGGGTCGCTTGGAAGACGGACAGACGCCCTTACACTTGTCTGCTCTTAGAGATGATGTGCTTTGTGCACAAATGTTGTATAATTACGGAGCAGACACTAACACGAGGAACTATGAAGGACAGACCCCACTGGCTGTTTCAATAAGTATTTCTGGAAGTAGCCGACCCTGTCTGGATTTCTTACAAGAAGTGACAAGTATGTATGTAAGAGAAGTTAATCACAGTGTCCTCTAAAAGCCTTCTTTGAATTTAACCCCAGGAAAAAAACCAACCCCATGCTTCTTCCTCTGCCCCTTGCTGCTATTTAAATGCGCTGGAAAGTTTCTGGGAAGGTTGAAGGGATTGTGATACTGGGAATCTCTTACTCAGCAGAGGTGCTGATGTTAAGTCTATTCTGTTTAAACGAGTTCTGTTTAATTATCTACAGGAAGCATTCGTTTTAAAGCAAACTGTGGAAGCTCATTTTATTAATGGCCTTAGCACAACAGATGTTTGGGGAGGTTTGGGTTTGGTTTTGCTATTTGTTTAGGGTTTATAGCGTCTTCTTTTGCTTATTGTTTTTTAACGGCCGTGCAAACTCTCAGCGGTTGCTGGCTGTTTCATCTGGCACTGTGATGGGGGCAGAAGAAGAGCTTTTTGCTGCTTTGTGCGTTCCCCCCGCGTTCTCTCTCCCCTGTCTCCCCCTCTCCCCTGTCTCCCCCTCTCCCCTACACCAGACGACAAACTGGCACCGTTTGGGCGTGCGGCTCGAGGCCCTCACGTCTGCTGTGGAGTTTTGAGCTGGTTTTTGTTGCTGCCTCTGAAATACGAAAGGGATTTGAACTCATCATTATTTTTGATATTTAAAAAGAGTCTTAGGCTCCCCTAATTCTGAGGTCACTTTTGATGATGAGGTTTTGGTGTGCTAGCTCTACTGAAAGTTTTTCTCTCGCTCAACTACTGTAATAGTGTTTCATCATTATAGTGTTGCCTAAAGCACTTAGGAATTGCTGATTAGCAATTAGAAGGAATTTGCTAATTCAAACATGTAAAGATGGCCTGATAAATTACCATCCTGTTAGGATGATCTGTGCCCTACTGAGGATGGGCTACGCTTCTTACCCTCTTTTATTTTCCCTTTTCTGTTTTGGGATGTGGCAGTTTTTAATGAGAATTAAGTGCCTTTTATACCCTGCAAAGAAACTGAAATTGTTTTCTGGGGGAAAATCATCTGCAGTCAGCTGCCAGGAGCTGACACAAATTAGCTTTTGGGATTTCTTTTTTCTCTTTGTGATTTGTGGTGATAATTTTGCTTTAATCTAAATAGACTTTTGAAGAGGTGGAAGTTGGTAATAAGAAATACAAGCAGAAGTGGGTTTTGGTTTAATTTGCCTGTGCCTTGTCATTGAAAGGCTTTGCTTTGTGGTTTTCTTCTGGGAAGCCTCTCAGTGGATAGTAGCACTGTTGGGGTTACTAGTAGATGTTATAAATATCCTGATAATGGAGTTTTTTTACCATCTCAGGACTTACTGGTAATCATGAAGGCTTAGACTGCTTTAGCGTCTCCTCAATGTCTAAAGACTAATTCAGAAACTTGGAAACAGCTACTGTGACACTCAGTTTGCAGATTCCATACCTTGAGGGTTTAATGTTGAGTGAGGAGCAGTTCCTGCTACAAAAGCAGTTTAAATTTGTGGCCAGTGCAGCAGTGTTGGAACTACCCCAGTTCTGTTGTTGATGAGGGGACAACTGGGGAAGCAGGGAGGACTAGTGCTGACAAAACCACTTCAGTGTTGTGCTTCTGAGCAGAATTATTATGAATGTGTGTTTACAAACAGCTGTAAACAGACTCTGCTGCTCTTATTATAAATATCCAAACACTGTCTTCCACGCTTTTAATGAGTAATTGCTTAATAAGATGGTGTAGGAGAGCGAGCTGGGATTTTGGTAGTGGAGTTCCCAATTAGATCAGGCTGTTGAGGTCTTGTGCTGTCGCACTTCGGGGAGGAATCTTGTTTCTGAGCCTATTGCTGTATGTATTTGCTAGAAGAAAACGTGTACAAAGTGTTTAGAGAAATCCTCGAGCAGAAGTCTTGCTGAAAAATACCCTCCTGCTGTTGGAAACGGTGCCTGGCTCATAGGGCTTAATGGGAATTTCTACTTTGTTTATGTGGACATTGTACTTGAAGTGGTTGGTACAGAAATGCATAGCTCTTAAGTTCTCTCTCTGTGGCTGCAGTTTCAGAGAGGGTATTTGGTAGCACAACAGGAACTAGTTTTTGCTTCTGCAGAAGATGAGAGCTTTTCAAGTGTAAAGATTGATGTCTGTGAAGTAGGAAGGTTACCGAACCGATCTGAGGCTTCAAGTGATGGCATGCTTCAGATGAGTGAGAAGCTATTTATTAGTCTGGATGTAAAATACTGACTTTCTTTTCTATTTGAAACATGTACTTTTAGTTGCAGCTCCTCAGAACATAAATGTAGAGCAGTAGGTACTGCAGCTGCTGCTAATCACAGCCTTATCTCCCATCCCTAGCTGTGAATGAGACACCAGGCTCTCAGAAATACCCAGTATTGGCTCCAAGAGTCTGCAAAAAGATCCCAAATTTAGGGTTTTGACCGTGAAGGTCTGATGGTCTTTGTGATTGGAGGCAGAGATACCTTTGCTCCTAGAATAATTCAAAGAGGAAGGAAGTTACTCGGTAGTTGCGTCTCAGCATTAAAGCACAAAGTTAAGAACAACGAAGTTTTTCATCGTAAGTCTGACACTGACTCGATGTTTTGACAGTTGCTCCTGTCTTATATTTTTCCCCCCATCCCTTCTCTTTTTTCCAACACAAAAAAGAGCAGAGTCTCCCTGGGGCAAGCATACTGAAGATGAAAATTGCTCAGTGATTTCATTAATCACCTTCCTTTCCCTTATCTGTAGTATTACAGTTTCTACTCAAAAAACACCCCTCCCCGTGTTTCTTGGCAGCCGCTGCAGTACCAGAGATCTTCTGATAAAGAGTTGGGTTGGAGCACTTAGTGCTTCAGTTTTATGAGATCTGAACCTGCCTCTTCAGGAGTACCAGTGGGTAAAGCTTGGGATATACTAGTGCAAAATTAAAATAGAGATGCACATAGATCACATATATATATATATATATGAAGACAGAGGTGTGTATCTGAAGTAATACGTGCAGTTGTGGTCCTCGATAGAGCAACTGATGCTGAAGCCAGTTAGACTGGAATTTGAGAGCGTTAAAACTGAAAACTGGAGATAGGGAAGAAAACAAAAGGCAAGTAAATAGTTAAAGCTTTACATAAGCTTCTAAGAAACTAGAAATTAAACTACGATCTCAAAAGGGGAGACTAAAAAAGAAGCTTTGACCTTCCCCCCCCCCCATTTAATGTAATCACTGTTCAGATAAGGCAGCAGACAAGAGTCGGAGTTGCTTGTCCGCGTGGAGGCAGATAGCAGAGTAAGTGGATATGGCCGCGGCAGTGCGGCGTGGCAGGTATGTTAACAGGTATCAAAGAACTAATTTCGGGTCTGCAACAAGATCTAAAGGTCAGCAAATGAATTAAGCTGCAAATATTTCCTCTGCATTCCCTTTTTCTTGTTGTTGTTTAGATTTTTCAAACCGCAAATCTCTGGCTTTGACTACAGAGGGTGATTTTATGTTTAGGTTTGTGCAGCGCTGCGCAACGAAAGCCCCCTTAAGGAAATCCTTGTGCATTCTTTGTCTCTATCCCTTTGCTAAATACAGATAACTTTTCACTGGGATCTTTTTATTTTTCCTGGAAGAACATTCTAAAGTGTGCCTCTGCATAGCTTGTAAGAACATAGAAGCGTCACAGTGAATTTAGATTTCTACATGTTTTATTACGCTGCGGAGGAAGCTGTATCTTCATGTTTGTGAAAACACAGAAGTAGTTTACTGGAACTGCCTGCCTTGGCTGCTTGTTTCCTTGGGTGCTGCTGGAAATCTCTCACTAATGAAGGTGGTCTGCTTTGTCATCAGGGAAACAGGGTTATTTCAGAGTTTTCAGTTCAGCTCGGTCAGAGATGAACAGATACCGCCTGAAGCACCGTCGCTTTCTGCACATCACAGCTACCTGTGTGTTACAGCCCAGTGCAGCTTTTCATCCCTTTGTCAATCCACAGCCCAATGCTTTTATCTTTCTAGAATGAGGGGAGATACTTCCAAATAATTAAACTCTTGATTCAGAATTCCCTGGTGTGATAAACTGCCGCTACTAACTCGGAGTGCAGTTGACTGCTTATATTAAGCAGCTGAATTATTTTTCTACAGCTACATATGGATTTAGACTTTGGAAGATTTTTTTAACAGGCCTATAAAATGATAGATTTTTAATAGGATGATATGTTTTTACATGTAAGGTACAGCCACGTCCCACTCCCATCTGCACATCTGTTCTCTAAAGCCATCTTAAGCCTGTCTTTACGTTCAGAGCACTTGCCACCATAAACATTGTGGTGTTGAAGTCCTTAGCTGATTTTTTTCCATAGAAATTTCAGTAAGGTTTGAATTTATAGAAATGTTACAAAACATTTGAAAAGAAGGTCTTAGGCAAGCATGTGGAAATGTTAATTTCATTGCTAAAGAATCATAGAATTGTTAGGGATTGGAAAAGACACCTGTTAGACTGAATACTGAGCTTGAGTGGCATTCTGCTTCTCATATATAAATTACCTAGTCCAAAATAATCTCCTCCTTGGTGCACGTCTTCTGTGCCAGATAGCTGTCTGTTAAATTTCAATCTAAAACTCATCGTGGAGAGGTCGTGTCTTTCAAAGAGCAGTGAAAACATACTTCAAGCTCAACTATTCCAACAGCGAACACAAAGGAGAACTTTCAGATAACACGACACCCACTGAAAAAGAATTGAGTTCTTGCCCTGTCACGCCAGAGACTGGCTCAAGGAATTGTTCAGTTTCTCAATGAACACTGCCCTTTTCTTCCTTTCTAAATTCAGCTCTGTGTTAGTATTTCAGACCTGTAGATTCTTGATACTGATTTTTTTCGTGGCTTTTTCAGTGCTGGAACCCCAGATCTCCTCTCTAGCTCTTGTGCTGTTTTTCACAGAGAGCAGTCAGCGCATTTCCTGAACCTGTAGACCGACTCGTGTTGCAGTGAGCAGCTGAATTCCCTTGAGCTCAGCAACCACCGTTAACTGGGTGCCTGATCCTGCCTGTGCATCCTCACCAGTGTGTTTCTCAGCTGATGAGTCTGAGTTTCCAGTTGATACCTTCAGTTATAACTTTTTAAAGAATTTTCCTGTTCCCAAAAGTTAAGAAATCAGTAGCTAAACGTAATTGCTGGCAGTAGCAGAGTTCCGTCGCCGTTGTGGGTTAAGGGATGGATTTGACACTTAGCTATGGGTATAAATACTTTTGCTGATGCGCTAGAGGAGCCGAGCTGCTGCCAGGCTGGTTTCAAATTAACTTATTTCTTAAATTATTCACAAAACCTTTTATTTTTAAGTTTCCTTTGTAGCTATAAGAAAAATCCCAAAAGGTTTCTTGCTACTGTTTTCAGCCTTCCACGATTCCCTGGGGAGGCAGAGGCTCAGTTTGAGAAATACTGCTGTGAGCTTCTTCTCTAAAGAAACGGATTAATATTGCAGGGAGAACTGTGGGCAGCTTCTGAAATGTGTCAGCACTGTTAGTTTTCAGGTTTTTAACTCCTTCAGAAGTGCCTATCCACATCAAACCGGTGACGCCGCTTGCTTTTAAAAGTACTGTTTGGGTGGGGGGTGTTTTAAGTAGGGAGAACAGTACAGGAGAGAGGATGTTCTTGCAGCCTACGCGCACATTAATTTTAGTTCCTCTGAAGTTTTCTCTTGGATGACAGAACGGGTCAGTTCAGGATTTGTGCTCTGCGTGAGCACTTCTGTGTCTTCAGTGGAAGAAGGGGATTCCCCCTTTCAACCTTTACAGGATTTCTACTCCTCGGGTAGGCACAGAGTCCTAAATGGAACGTTCATCTGTCTCTGGGACAGAAGAGCAAACTCCCAGGTAAACTGGAGAAAAATCTAGAAACTGCCTAAAGAAAAGCAGTGGAGTATCAAATGGGAATTCGGTTGACGTAGGTGATCCTGCTGTGGGCTGGATGATCTTTCGAGGTCCCTTCCAATCCCTAATATTCTGTGATTCTGTGTTCAGTTGTAATTTCTTGCTTTAGAACGTGTGGGTTTTTTTTTCCCCTTGCTGTACTGAAGGAGGCCAATCTATTAATAACCATTTAAAAGGCTTATTTAATGAATTAAGTAAAATTATTATTAATTATTGAAGGGGAAATAAGCAAAGGCTTAGAAACTTGAGGAGCTGCGTTAGAAAAGGGTTTGAATTCCATACGTGCTGCTGCATCCAGAGACTAAAAACAGGAAGCACAATTCCTCTTTCTTTTCTAGCTCCGTGCTTTACAGTTCTTTTGTTTGGAAGAAACTTTCCTGTAGTATATGGGAAATGCCTCGGTGGGGGATTTTTGCTTCCCTTTGCAGTGCAAAGCACAAGCTGCGCAAGGCAAGATGAACTACGCCTCTCTTTTTCCCACAATTAATAAATCTAATTGCTTTGATTATCACTGCAGAGCTTACAACATCTATTGACTAAAGTACTGACTCGTTCCGGTGAACTGGTTAACAAGCCTCCAGCCCTTTAACAGCAGCAGGTGTTTGCTGCCCGGACGGTGACTCGGGTTGTGTAACAGCCTAACAACAACCTGGCTGCTCCAGAATTAACAGCACTGCCATCACCATCCCTTTGATGATGTCTTGGGGTTCTTTTTAGGGTGATCAGTAGTTTGACGTCACTGTTTTGTACAATAGTGGGGATCAGGTCAGTTTTGCCTTCTATTTTTGTCGGGGTTTTTAATTTCTTTCTCTTTTAATTCTCTTCCTTTCTAGCTGATTTACCGAAATAACTCCCCTGATGCAGGATCTAACCAAAGCTGCCACTTCCTAATCGTTTTTAAAACAGAACTTTATTCATCGCTTAGCTTGTCTTGCTTTGCCAAATTACTAATAACATTTTTCATTTGCCAGCCCAAGGTTCACTGACATCGCTCCGTAATCCTTGATTTTTTTTTCCGTTTCATTCAGATGCAACCAAGAATGAGTAAGTGTTCTAGACACCATTTCTAATAAATCACAAATGCATTAATAACCCTGGAATTCGTACGGCGTGACCTAAGACACCGACCGCCGCTAGATGTAGCAACTGGTGCTTAACACTGGAAATGTCCATTGTTAACACATTCCCAGGAAATATTTGTAGGCTTATCAGGGGAAAATGTCATACATTTGATGATCGGGTCTTTTTGAATGAACTGATGACCAGTTCCTTCTGGGTGTTTTAAGTTGTCTGCTTCGTTTTGTTCTTGGGAAAAAACACCCCGTAGGACGTTAATTAAAAGGCATTTGTTTCTGAAACCAGGAATCGGTGTCTCCTAGCTCTGTTATTGTACAGGAGTGACACAGAGTCCCCTCTAGTGCTGCTCTGTGCAGTTAACTTTTGAAAAGGTGCATTTGAACCCTGCCTGCACCCACGTTTCAAGCAGTAGAACTGCTCCTTTATCACCATGAGGCTTCCTCTGCTTGGAAAGTGATTTTTCTCTCCCCACAGCATGAGCATTTTGCTGTTTGCCTGAGTTATACAAACTCATTCCCTCAGCTACAGAAACAAAACTAAAATTCTAAGAAGCCACCAGTGGACAAAGTTAATTAACAATCTGTCTTCCAAGTCATAGCTGAAGGATGTAATTAAATATAAATTCACATTTAGATGCTGTGGTGATAAGTGTAATAAAAGTGTTTGAAACCTAGGTGAAGGAAATGAACATTTTCACGTTCTTCAGTTTCCAATTGAATTTCTTTCAAGCCAGACAGACTATTTTCGTGCATTACTTCTGCTGGCTTACCTTGGATAATTTCAGTGCTTAAGATAAATCCCAGTGTCTACCTGTCTGTCAGCCCAGTTCTATAGAACAACCTGCACAGGGGAGGGGGGAAAGAAAAGGAGAAACTTGCTATAAAGGGTAACTGAAACATGTAGAGGACAGGAAATACTTTCATAGTCTCTGTACTTTGCTTACCAGGCAAGTCTAATAAACTCACACTGTCAGTGTCTGTTCAGCTGATAGAAGGTTTGTTGCTAAACTAGGAGGAGGATGGAGGAAGAGACAGGCTCTGGTGCTCGCTCGGGTGAGAAAAACCCTTCCAGCTCCTCTGAACAGGTCCCACTGCCCTCCGTAAAACCCGCTCGCGTCGAATGCCGCACAGAAGGCATTTCCTCCCTCCAGAACGTCTCGCTTCGCCGGTGGCAGCTCAGGAAAGCTAATTGGAAACGTCCACCTCAGGTTTTTGAAGTTGCTTTTGCTGGTTTCTGTTGCTGTTCAAAGCAGTGATCGATCCAAGCAGTCAGCTCTTTAAAGTCACGGTGCCTTTCTTTGCAGAAGCAAGCACAGTCTTTGACCATTAACCAATATACAGATAATAAAAGACCGCGATCAGTCACCTCATTGGCGACAGATTATCTTGATACCGACGTGAGCACCTACGTTGCTCCTGGGGCAGAGTGTTTTGGCTGGGAGAGCTGTCGGGTGTCGTGACTGTGTCTTTCCTTTTTGGCCATAACACAGGTAAATTGATTGAAATCTTGACTGGCACAAGGCCTGTGCGTTACTGGGATGATTTCACTGAAGAACTGGCAAAATGGGGAGAAACAGTTGGGTTGACGGTTGGACTTCATGATCTTCTAGGTCTCTTCCAAGCACAAAGGCAGGCAGCTAGTTTCATCAGAGCTTTGGGGTGGCTGGGAAGTTATTAGAGTCTTTGGAAGGAGGTTCCGAGCAGGAGCCAAGGACGGAGATTAACGTGAAGGTATGTAACGTCGTGACTGGCGTGAGAGCAGTTGCTGGTTGTGTTTTTCGTGACTCCGAGAACGGCCGGCACGCAGCGAAGCGATCAGGAAGCAGATCTAAAATAAATAAAAGCACTTTGTCGTTTTTTCCAGCCAACGCCTAATTACATTGTGAAATTTGTTGCCACAGGACCTTTTGGATACTGAAAGTATGAATGGGTTCAAAAAACATTAGACAGATTTACAAAGGGCAAGCCATTCACAGCTATTAAAGACTCAGATCTGTGTGCAGTCTCTGGCTGAGGAAGGCCCAAAGGCACCGGTGCTGAAAGCTAGAAGAGGATGTTGGGACAGGATTTCTCAATGTCTGTTGTTCTGCTCTTTTTCTTCCTTCCTTAGGATCTGCTGCCGAGTCCATTCAGAGCTAGGTTAACCTTTCTTAGGTTGTGTTGCAGGGGGGACCATTTCTCAAGGTGTTTGGCTCTGAGTAGTTTCCTGTGGAGAAGGAATTTAAAGAGAACCCAGTTAGTTTGGGAAATCCTTGCCAGCGTTCTGATGTTCGTGTGACATCAGTACAGCTTTTCCTCCGCGGACAGCGGTTAACTCGTGTTTTCTTCTCTGTTTGACAAGGTTATGGCTGCACCCAAAGCCTAAAAGCTTCATCATCTTTTAATTAGAAGCAAAAGCCCCGATCTTTAATTCTGCCACATGATCCTCATGTTTATGAAGCCTCACACCCTAAGGAAACTGCCTGGTCCTGTTACAGTTGAACGTAGATGGTTTTGTCTTAATCTTCATGGAGAAGCAAGACCGAGGGTCTTTTTATTCCCCCAGGTGTTAAAAGGATAAATCCAAACTTAAATGGAGGAGTTAAGCTGTTCCACAGTGCTGAAGCGTACGTTGCCCCCTCCCCGAGAATCCTCACGTGGATGTTGTCACTTGACACTGGTGTCAGTAAAACTATGTTCATGTAAAAATGTGCTCAGGATTTGTCCCTTGGTGTCACTGAATTGCTGTCCATTAGAAAAGTATTAACTTCCCTTTTTCTTGTGTAATTTTTCCCTTCCCAGGGGGATTGGACTGGATGATCTTTCAAGGTCACTTCCGATCCCTAACGTTCGGTGGGTTTACTGAGTTGACTGATAACTTACAATGTCTAAAATGCGATCGTTTTCCTTTCACGTGTTCCTCTTGTCTTTTCAGGGCAGCCCAGAAACTTGCAAGATCTATGCCGAATTAAAATCCGACAGTGTATAGGCCTTCAAAACCTAAAACTACTTGACGAACTACCCATTGCCAAGGTCATGAAAGACTACTTAAAACACAAATTCGATGATATCTGATATCCATGAAGAGAAGAACTCTGAGCAAGATTAGTTCTATTCCAGATACTGAAGAGGCCTGTTGCCTTGCACAAAGTATATCCTATGCAAATTCTGGTTTCTCGGTGAAGTCAGAAGGCAGGTATACACTTCCTTGGGGTTTTTATACCACACACGCTAGAAGGTCTTAATTTTGGGTCCTCTTGGTCCAGGTTTACAAGGTCCAAGCTTTCTATAAGATATTGCATTTTCAGAATTGCCGTTGGTTTTTCTGTTTGTCCATTTGTTCTCATATCAAGTGCGCAGACTCGCGGCGGGGGCGGGAGGTGGCCTCTCAAGGGAAGCGGCCGGTTTGAATCCAGAAAACACGAGTTCGGAAATCAAGGTGCCGGTCCTGCGAATGGATTTCAGTGCAGAGACCTTCAGAGCCCTGTTGTCTGTTGAGATCCTTGTCTCTGCCAGGGTGTGTGGCTCTGCAGGATAGAGGGAAGGGTTGGTAACGTGTCCTAGCGTACCGTATGAATACAGTCGGGGAATGGAAGGAAAGCTGCAGTTACCCTATTCAATGTGACAGGTGATACATTGGCTTTTCTTATGTTATCCTTTTCCTAATCGCTGTAGTTGGGATGTCCAGAAAATCCAGGCCCTCATCTTCCCTGACGTTCCCTGTTCGATGGGCGGCTGTTTGTAAGTCTCTTTCGACAGAACGCTACAAATGTAGAGGCATCACCTCTGTATTTTTTACATTCACTTCAGAGTAAAGAAGTTTAGGGTCTTACGACGCCGACGTCTTCTGTTTCTCATGCAGTGCCTCCTGTGCAATAACCTTTCTGATGGATTTTCCCTTCATGTGTGATTTTTTTCCCCCTGCACACTATTCCTCCTTTAGTCTCTGCTTTATTTGTGAGAATAGGAACTGCTGCCTCGCTGTAGCGCTGATGGGGCACGACAGAAGGGATGTGGCAGTTGCTGTTCGTCGTTTCTCCCTGAATTTCATGAATGTATAACCCGCTTTATTTCCCTTTCAGTTGGAATTTTAGCTACAGGTTCTCAGCCAAATTGTGTCTGCTTTAAAAAAGGGGAAACAGAATTGGCCAAACCCTTCTGTAAGAGCAGCGATTGCTCTGAAATTCAGCTTGTTTCAGGTTAGAGTGGGAAGTGCGTGTAACTGAAGCTGCCTTTCACGCGTGCCCCGACAGGAAAAGCCCCGCTCGTATCGAAGGCTTACATTTTGCAGTTAGTCTGGAGGCAGCGACTGAAAGGAGCACTGAAATTGAAGCTGCTGGTCGTGTTCTCCATACTGGGTGTTTGAAAAATCTGTTAAAAGAGTTCTGATCCTAAAAAAGGAAGGAGAAATTCTATCAAAAAAAGTGGGGGCCGATACATGCGGTTGTTTCACTCTCTTTGTTCTGAAGGGGTTATGGAGTCGCCTGAAGGTTCTTGCCAGTGTCCTCTGCTTTTGTTTCGCCAACCCGCTGGCTCCCAAAGAGCCTCTCTAATGTCAGGAGCGCTTTTGTACCAGTTACACCGATGGAAGCGGGGAGATGAAAGGAGTGTGGTGGCTTTGGAGTTTAACACTGTCACTTTTAAAAATATTTAATATTAAAAAATATGAAAAGCAAGGTGAAGCAGGTATACTCCTGTTCTTTAACTGTGCTAGTTCCTTTCAGTGCCTAACCCTGGACTGCGGTTCCTTGAGCACGAGCCTTATCACTGCTAGTGGGTGCACTGAAGCTAAGGCAAGCAAGGAGGATTTGCTCTCCCTATCGTGCCTGGCGTTGCATCGGGTTTCCAAACAGTGAGTGGTTTTGAAGAGCCGTGGCTCAGAGGATCGGTAATGGGACCTTGAACCTTTTAATCTCCAGCTTGTATCGGTTCAAGTCCAGCCTGCTTGAGCTGTGCCCAAAAGCTCGTGCCTCGGCAGCGTGAGCGAGCAGCCGTGTCTAAGCAGTGCGTGCCGTCATCGCCTCTGGGCAGTGACGCTTGCAGAGCTTCCTCCCAGTTGTCTGGAATGGAGGTGGCATCGTGGCAGGGACAACCTGAGAGCGTGGGTGGGGTGTGCCTGTGGGCTCGTGTGCATGATGAGGTCTGTCAGCTCTTCTCAAAGCAACAAAGATTGGTCACCGTGATCCTTAAGATCTCCAGCACTCAGAGAGGACAGATGTTAAGAACTGACTGGCAGCTTTTTAACGATGAATCTTCAGTTCCGTGACACGAGATCAGGACCTCAAAATTGCTTTCTGGTTTGTTCTTAAAAAACGCTTGGTGTGTGGTTCACTACACGTGTAGCTGGGTCTAAACCCATGCCGTTCCCCACTGAATTTTTACGGTTAATGTTTCCTGAGGTAACCTAGGGTATATTTTAGTTGCAATCACTATTAAGGCAAATCCTTTGTTCTGTTACTGTGGCTGAAGAAAGTTACGGAGGACTTTGCTGGTAACGAGAATGCTATTTAATGAAGAAATGTGTTAATTCCATTATTTATTGTTTGAGGTTTGTCTTTTGGTTCGTTCTTTTTGAGTAACTGACATCTAAAGGGAACACGCGTACATTTCAGGCCAGTGGAAAAACAAAGCCTTTCCTTTAAATTAATGTCCACTCTATCCTCACTCCCCAGTAGGGAGGGAAGCCCTCGCCGTTTCTGACGATGCTAAGCCATCTCTCGTAGCTGGTGTCTCCGACCTTGACTGAGCCGAGCGCCGCAGCACGCGCCTCCGAACCTCCCGACAGTCGCGTTCGCTGTCCTGCGTTACGCTCGTGCTTGAGTGCGAGTCGAGCGTGGTTATCCACTGATGATCCTATCCAAATTTCAAGAATGGGGATTTTAGGTCTTTTTTTTGTTCATGATTTTCAGTATTGTGCGTACGTTCTTGGAAGACCAAACCGAGCTTGAGTTGTTCATTCGGACCACGATGCTGAAGGAGTGCGTAGTACGGACTTGTTATGTAGCCTAGCGCCGTTACCTTGAGATTCGCAGCCGAACGCTTTTAATAAACCTTAACACACAATTGGCAAGTGCACCAAAGAATCAATATGAGTGAAAGACTCTGATCATTAACAAACTGCAAACCTCATCCTTTAAAACAAAGCCGAAAGTTTTTGTAAATATTTATGTTTATAAATGTACAGCAGAGTAAGAGTGTTTTTTAGATTATTTAATTACCATATTTCTAAACTATTTACATTATAGACAATACTTGTTAGTTTGAAAAGCTCTCGAGTGGTTTATTTTTTGGTTTGTTTTGGGTTTGTGCTGGGGGTTTTATTTTTAACTCATTGTCACTCGCGCTTGGAGTCACTCCTGGCTTCCTCGCGGTAGCGTGGAAAAGGCAGGTTTCCGGCTCTGGTTGGCAAACACAGGAGAACACATCTGGACACCCTCATCAGATGAATACCCAGAGGCGAAAGAGAATACGTAGCGTGGTAACCAGGGTGGACGCGGGCTAGATGACAACAAAACACTGCAGCCAAACTTTCTCATTTGAATCTGTCGAGAGCCCCCGACGATACTGTGAGAGGAGCAACTTGCGGTCCAGCTTCCATGCGGCGCCGTGTTACCGGTATCGTCGTGTATTTGGTTCTTCCTTTGCAATGTAAGTTTCTTTGCTTTGGGTCAATTTGAATTTAAAAAAAGAAAGAAGTTAAACCTGGTTACAAACCTTTTCTTTGGTTTATGTTCTATTTATTTCTAATGTAATGTTCTAACAACATGATACCACTTTACACCTTTTTCTCCTGATGTTTGTCTGTCTCTTCTACTCCTTCTCCCTGGTGAAGCGTTTGGGAATCCAGCTGGCCCCTGCAGTCAGGAGTTCAGATGTCTCATGACTTGTAGTGTCACTTGTACCGGTAAATGTGACTGTAAAACTCACTCTACAGCTGGACTTCAGAAGAGGGAACAAACTGGTCTTTAGCTATGAGTAGTTGGGTTTTCCCTGCTCAGATTCCAGTGCAGTCTTTCCTGAAGGCTTTGCCTTTTCTCCTCAAGTTTATGTACTGACTAAGATACAAAAATGGCCTGGACAAAGGTCCTGTTTTACACTTGGATCTGGCTGGTGGCCACTTGCTGCTAATAAAAGCCAAAGAAGGGGGGGTGTTAATGAATATTCCTGGCACACAAATGGGAACTGGAAGCAGTTGGTTTCGGTCATGAGAGTAAGGTCCAAGCAAAAATCACAGTAAGGTTTTGGACCCTACAAATCTGGAAGGGGAGTAGATTTAAGGAAGTAGCAGAGGAAAAAAATAGGATGTTTTCTAGTGCTTAGCGGGGAACTATTCAAACATCACTGGGAGAGTGTCTGCTGCACAACCACCAGTTGTGTTTAGAACTGTTGATGATGGTTAGTAACAGAGTGGCCAGAGCTTGACTGGAGTATTTACTGAATGCTGTGTTAAAGACTTTGTTCCTGTTTATGTTTCATTTCCTGTTGGGATTGTTCACTTGTTAAGTTAAAAACAATTAATGACTAATGTTAGTCCTATAAAAAATACCCTGATTTACAAGCTGTTGACAAATGGCGTGTTTAGAACGTGCAGTCTTTCCCCATACTGCTGCAAGTGTGCAATGAGGAAGTTTACTTACTTCTTGTGGCAAAACACCTCTTTTTAAACCTTACTGTGTAACAAAACCCTTGTCCCTTTGAAAACAGAAGTCCTGGAGCTGATGCTGGTCTTTGGGGAATTGGAATAGATAATCTTTTGAGGTCCCTTCCAATCCTTGGTGTTCTGTGGATCTGTAATGAAGTGAGCAAATAGCTCTGCTGTGTCTTTGCCCAAACAGCCTAGGCTGGAGCGCTTAAAGTCTTGCTGCTCTAGTCTCTCCTCTCTGCTTTGGTTGTGACTACCAGCACCTCAAAGGCTTTTCCACTGTTCTCTGAAACTGAGCTAGTCCTGAAAGGCTGAGGTGTGTTCTGTCCTGTATCCCCAGCGTACTGAGTCTCCTCTGTATGGTTCCGCTTCTGAGGTCGTTAGCCAAAGTAAAGCTCAACACGTGATTGAACGCCATGACAGTAAGAAACAAGCCAGATCCATAGATTGCTTTCTAAAACCAGCTACCACGAGTTCCTCAGCCTGTGCGTTCCCCAGGGATCCGCAACGTGCAGCTGGAACAGCAGAGAGTTGAGATCGAAAGCCGCGTTGACTTTTATTGGGAAATCTCCAGCTGTCTAGTGAAGAAGTCGGAACTCAGCTGTTTCCTCCACATCTGGGAATCTCCAGTGCTGCTGGCTGCTGTTTGCGAGGTCTCAGGTAAGTTCTCAACGCTGTTAAAGCTTGTCCTCGTGTTTGCAAGAAGGATGTTTGATGCTCCTGCAGAAGCTGAAGGGGTCTGAAAGCAGTTCAGTGCCTTCTCTACACTTGATGGATTTTCCTGTACAGTTGGGTTTGTGTAGTCCTACAGTTTGAGAGTGGTGGGTGCCACAGGGTACAGACCCCCTCAGTATCCATAAAACAGCGGTGAGTGAAAAGCGAGCTTGCGGGCTGTAGGTTGTACAGGGGTACATGCTTCCAGGAGACAATTGAAGTCCATCAACTACTGCTGTACAGCCAAGAGCATCTGTTACAGACCCTCAAATTGGCCAGAGTTTATCTGAAGCCTTGGTGCTCTCCAAAAACACCATCTCCTCCTGCTCTGTCACAAGGAACTAAGAGCTAAAGGAGGCATTGTACTACATTCTGCCCTCATTCCTGACTTACACTGAGGGTGGTGGTTACTCAACGTTTAATCTAACGTGGAAGAGAAATTAATTGATTTGGATGGCCGGCTTGCAGTCCTGCTCCTTGTTTTATGGCCTAATGAGGAGAGTACTTCTGGAAAGTATTTGCAAAACACTCGGTGCAGGAACACTAACAGACGTCCTGTTGTTGGGGCCAAATTTATAAGCAACCAGCAGACAGTTGTGGGTTTCTTCCCCTAAAAACATGGCCTATTTTCTCAGAGTTTAAATACTTTGGTGTATAGTTCTGAGATGGTTCTGGGGTTCCAGTTTGTCCATTATCTTAAGAGACAACCTATCTGTTTACTCCCTAAAACAGCAGATGAGGTAAAGCTGATCTGCAGTGAAATGTGGACTTTTAGTTAATTTTATAGCCATCACAGATTACAATGTATTTATATAAAATTGGTATATTTTGATAGATATATAAATGTATTATATATATAAATATATAAAATCTAATATAACAGAGGAGCAGGCTCCTCTGTTTTTTGCTGAGCACACGTTTGCTTGAAGCCAGCAAGTCTCTGTTTAAAGTCCTGGGTTGGGGGTTCAAGAACATAATCTTGTCTGAAGCAATCAGAGCTGCCCTGGTCACTAAGTCTGAGCCTGAAGTGAGACTGAAAAGTTAGGTCTCTGTGTCCTGTTCAGCTACAAGCCAGTTCAGTGAAGAGTTTAAATTGTCTTTGGTTAGTACCTGTCTGCAGAATTGGCATGGGATGATGGAAATTTAGCTTTGTATTATTTAGATGTTTTAGATATAAAACATCTATATATGAATTTACCACTAGATAAATTATCTTGTGGTTTGGTGGGAGGGTGAAGTTGAGATGTGGGCTTGTGTGCGAGAGAGCAGAAAACAGGGCTCTTGATCTTGCAGAAATGTTTGGTATGTGGGCTGTTGGGCTCGGAAGTTTGGATGTCCTTAATATAAAATAATCAGCGTGAGTGTTTGGGTCTGTTCCCTCTGGGCTTTGTGAGAGCTATTTAATCGTTAGTGAGCCAGAAAGAAATCACTGTTTTGTGATGGAACAGGCACCCTCCTGAGGAGTGGAAGGCTTGAATTAAAGTCCCCACTCTGAACCAGGCAAAGCAATTAAGGATGGGGATTTGCGCTCGCGTTCCCACCTTTTATAGCGCTGTGGTCGCGGGTTTAAAAAGTTGTGCCACAGAGAGCGAGCGGAACGGAACTGTTATGCAACCTCCGAGGCTGACCCTGAGAAGTCATTCAAAGCAGGTACCCAGCTGGATGGAACTCGCCCTTATGGCTCTTGCATGACTGATTCTTGTGGGGTTTTTTTATCCCTTCTTATCTAATCTACCTGGAAAAAAATAATGCAGAACTGTTCTGGTTTCCTGAGAACCTCACCTTGAGCTCTGGTGGTGGCTGGTGTTTGGGGCAACCACCTGCTTCCAGCTCTAATTGCTGACCTGCTCTTCTTCTTCCCAACCTGTCCACACCAGGTCTTTGAGGAAGGCAGGGAGTGAGACCTTCCTTGCTCTGAAGGAAACCGTCCTAGGAGATGGATTGAACGGTGGCATTTGAGCTCTCCTATAGCAGTGACAGTGGCCAGTGCCATATCTGGAGCTTGGCTGTGCTCAGGAATGGGTGGAGTGGTCTCTGCAGGCATCTGAACAGGGAAGGAGTCTGGGTGAGGTGCATGGAAGGGTGATTAGGTGAAGTCCAAAACTGAGTAAGCTAAGCCTATGTGTAGAGTGGGCAACTGACTTGGCAACTGGCTGTCTGCCTACGGGTTTGTGCTTAGAAGAATGAGGTGCCCTGAAAGCAGATACAAAGCGAACGTTAATTGGGGTTTATAGAGCAGGACTGAGAAGGGGAGGAAGGACAGAGTCTAAAACACATTTACTGGTGTCATTTCAAAGTGTCTGGCAGAGGATATCTCAGAGCAACCTGCTCCTCCCTTTTACCCAGATGTTCAATGTCTTCCCCAGTCCTTTGTTGAGTTGTAGTGATCTTGTCAATAAAGCAGCTTTTTATCAGATACACGTAGTAGAGCAGCGATCAGTTGAAGCCGTGTGAGCAGCTGAACTTGCTGGCTTGGAGTATTTCCTGTGCTTCACAAATACATAGTCTGTTGTGCAGACTCAGCTGGTCTTAATTCGACTGCGATTCGTATTGCGCTTCCAAATCCGACATTCTTGGCTTGTCAGAGACGCTCGTAGGCGATCGTGCCACATCTAATGAAAACGGACACGGTTTGCTTGCAGGGCTTGAGTTTTCACTTCTTTCACGTCGCGGCGCCCCGTGTTGAGCAACGCCGCGTTGTTTGCTTTCAAATTTCCCTCTCACCTTCAGTCCCAAGAAACCAGAAGTAATTCGATTAAATCTTGGCTTGCGTAGGTTTCGCTCGCAGTGAATGATGCCCTGGAGAACTGCATCTCCCTCCAGTGAGATTTTGGTGGTCATTGTTACGGGCTCCATCTGGACCGGGGAGTACTTTGTACTTTGCCCGTGGCTCGGGGTCAGACCCTCGCCAGCAGGCAGCAATAGTTCCTTCCTCTAGCAAACGGGTCATGCTTGACCTCCCCGGGCGTTTCTGCTGGGGACAGAGCTGCTGTACAGACAAGAACGCGGCTCTAAAGCTCCCAAGGGGGGTTGACCTTGACTCTTCATAGCCCAGAAGGTTAAGGGAATGTTGACCTCTGTGTGGACAGGTGCCGTGTCTTCAGTGGGTCGTGAGAGGGAAATTCAGACTTCCACCTATCCGGATGGACCTTTATCTTCAGGAAAGAAGTTTGAAGGCACCGTTACTGTCCGTACGATGGCAAAGCCTTCGCTGCTCGGCCACTCGTGTCTTTAATTACCCTCTGCACAGGAGCAGAAGCTTTTGTTTCCAGCTTGAGTTTTTCTGATATCAGCTGGGAAGTAATGAATGTTGCTCTTTCCGTACAGTCTGTCTTGCTGACAGAAGGACACAGAGCTGCTGGAGTGCAGAGCCACGAAGATGATGAAGGGAGTGGAGCACCTCCCTGATGAGGAAAGGCTGAGGGAGCTGGGGCTCTTGGAGAAGGGGAGACTGAGGGGTGACCTCATTAATGTTGATAAATATGGAAAGGGCGTAGAACACTTCCCTTATGAGGAAAGGCTGAGGGAGCTGGGTCTCTTGAGCTTGGAGAAACAGAGACTGAGGGTGACCTCATTGATGTTTATAAATATGTGAAGGGTGGGTGTGAGGAGGATGGAGCCAGGATCTGTTCAGTGTCAACTAGTGATAGGACAAAGAGCAATGGGTGTGAGCTCAGGAGGTTCCATATAAACATGAGAAGGAACTTCTTCCCAGTGAGGGTGACAGAGCACTGGAAGGGGCTGCCCATGGGGGTTGTGGAGTCTCCCTCTCTGGAGATGTTTCAAACCTTCCTGGACATGTTAACTGTGTGACTCGATCTAGGGGGTCCTGCTGTGGCAGGATTGGACTAGATGATCTTCTGAGGTCCCTTCCAGTCCCTAATGTTCTGTGGTTCTATGATTTAATGGGTTTTTTTCTCCCTGTCTGTTAGATGAAGAGAACATCAAGTGCTCCCAGCAAACGTGCCTCTCTAGACAGAATCCTTGGAGGTTGTTCTAATTGCTCACCCATAAAATTCTTTGTTGCATAAGAGCCACACTCAGAGCTGGTGCTGGAAGAGACACTCCTCATCGAAGCATAAAGCTGTACTGGTCCTGAGTTGGCAGAGGATTGAAGTGCTATGTTTTGTCCACGCAGAAGAAAATGCACAGCTCCTGTCTGAAGCATCACGTCTCTCCGTTTCCTGCCCTCATCTGTGTCCTTTCCCATCTCTCTTTCCCAGTACAGCACCAGCAAAGTCAGGTATTCTATAAAAAAGAAAAGCAAACCCCTGCTTTGACTCCAAACCCTAAATACCTGGTTAAGATGCAGGTTTATCACAAATAGTGACGCCTGGACACAGTGCCACAGCTCTCTGTTGATTTCAGGGTCGTGCGATCTCCCGTGAAAGCAGGACACGAGCTGACGCTCGGCGTAGCTCCCTCGACTCACGCGTCCGACCAGAACACGCCGCCGCCCGGACACCTCGTGGGTGTGAGTAGCGGTTCTGCTCCAGGTCGCTCCCCCCAGCTGCCTCTTCCTCCCGCCGCGCGCAGATGGGCGCTTACAGTACAGTTGCTCCCCCAGAATGATGTATTGCTGTCGTGACCTTGACTTCTGCTCCTGCAGAGGGAGGTTCACAGCCATAAAAATCACTTTGTTCAAGAGCAGTGGCTGTAACAAATAAGCTTAACTAAACCATCACTTTTTCACTTTTACTGGTTTCGCCCCCGCGCTTTATGACAGAGGTTAATGCAGAGAGTGAGATTTCAGTGACATTGTTTAAACCTCTTTATCCTTGTCTAATTAAACGGGATGCTTTCAAGATGATTCATATTGCTTGACACCCTCGTGTCTAAATGCTCTTAGATGGGAAGCAAAGGGAATGCGCAGGGCTGGCAATGGAAATCTGCTTTTCCCTTCCCAGTTGCTGAGAAAAAGGGTGTTTGGCTTTGAGGTCTTTTTTTGGTAGTCTTTCATTAGAAATTTCTGTGTCTTTCTCTGGAGATGTTTAAAACCCACCTGGATGTGTTCCTGTGCGACTTGGTCTACGTGATCCTGCCCTGGCAGGGGGATTGGACTTAGATGATCTTTCGAGGTCCCTTCCAATCCCTAATGATTCTGTGATTCCGTGTTCTCTTCCAGTATCTGTGGTGATAGCCAGCTTCCCAGGAAATAAATGTTTCACAAAGGGAAGGGTTCAAAGCAGCGACGATAACGCCTGTGTCAGCAGCATCACCTTCTGCAGAGGGGCACCAATGACTTCAACCAAGCTGCATCAGGCTGGTGGGACCCAGGGCTAGGTAGGACCTTCCATCTCTCCCACCACCCACCTCCTCAGTGCATCCAACCTTCTGCTCTTGGTGTATCCCACGGAGGACATTAATGGGAGGGGAGAGCAGAATCACCAAACACAGAATCACAGAACATGAGGGATTGGAAGGGATCTCAGAAGATCTTCCAGCCCAATCCCCCTGCCACAGCAGGATCCCCTAGATCCAGTCACAAAGGAACATGACCCAGTGGGTTTTAAACATCTCCACAGAAGGAGACTCCAGAACGTCCCTGGGCAGCCCCTTCCAGTTCTGTCAGCCTCACTGGCAAGAAGTTCCTTCTCACATTGGTGTGGAACCTCCTCTGTTCCAGCTCACATCCATTGCTCCTTGTCCTATCACTGGGTTCCCCTGAGCAGAGCCTGGCTCCATCCTTCTGACACCCACCCTTCACAAATTTATAGACATGATGACGTCACCCCTCAGTCTCCTTTTTCCAAGCTCAAGAGACCCAGCTCCCTCAGCCTTTCCTCATCAGCGACACGGTCCACTCCCTTCATCACCTTTGTGGCTCTGTGCTGGACTCTCACCAGCAGCTCTATGTCCTCCTTGAATTGAGTGGCCCAGAACTGGACACAATATTCTGGATGCAGGACTGATTCAGTGCCCACATTCCTCCCACCGTAGGACAACGGTGGTCTTGTGGCAGATCCCTTCAGGTGGTGTCAGTCTGTTCAGCAAGGACACACTGAAATGAAAATGTGCTGCTGTACAATGAACTTTTCCTCCTCGTATACCAGGAATTACTTGGTTTTGCTTAATGCTTTGTGTTGGGTCCCCTCCAGAGGGCCTGGTGTGAGGAACAAAGGCAGGATGAAAAGATACTATGGTTTCCCTTCCTTCTCTTAACGATATAAAGAGCAGAGATTCTCGCTGATGTTTGTTGCTTGTTTCTGCTTGTGGGCTTTTCACAGTGCTGTGGTCAGGAAGATGACAAGAGAAAGGATGACTGGTGTGGATCTGCTCCCCCTTTTAGAATAGGAATAACCCCCTTTTCTCTGATTATATTTCCTCTCCCCTCCCTTGGAAATGATGACTCAGAAATCCCTTACAAAAGGGAAAGAAAGTTCATTTGAATTTCTATTGAACCTTAAAAAGCTGCTGTTGGGAAGCCCTGTTTGGAGGCTTTCAGCAGTGGGCTTGTGACAAGAGCAGGAGGCAAAACTGAAACTCCCAGTCCAAACACTCCAGTGGCAGTGGCTTGCCCTTGGCCCCTGCGTCCTACTGCAGATGGAAAATGAGACCATTACTCATTCCTGGGGGTATGCAGCATGATCCCAGTCCTCCGTAGCTGCACGAGTAGTAGGAATCTCTACCATACAAGGAAAAACTGCTATTAGCTGATTGGAGAAAAAAAAACTCAAAGCCAATGGAAATCTGCTTTACTCTATTTGGAGGTGAGAGAGGAAGGAACTGGCTTATTCCCCGGGCCTGCACAATATTTCTGATGTCTTTGCAAGTAAGGATCTGTGCATTCAGCCTTCATTTGTGAAGGATGGGGATCACTTGGGCTCAGAAGAAAGGCTCCTTTTCCTTTGAGACAGAATAACTCAGCAGAATAGGAGTCTCCAATGGACACAGAGGTGAGAACGTGTCTGTCCTCAGCTCCATGCTGCGTGTGTTTCAGGAGCAAAATGGTTGTTCTCTGTCCTCTACTTGGTGTGAAAAAGGTGTGTGATGCTGAAAACGAACAGCAGTTTCATAGTGACCACATCTGGATTATCATGTCCGTTCCAGAAGGACACAGAGCTGCTGGAGACAGCCCAGTGCAGGGCCGCAAGGATGATGGAGGGAGTGGAGCATGTCCCTGCTGAGGAAAGGCTGAGGGAGCTGGGTCTCTTGAGTTGGGAAAAAAGGAGACTGAGGGGTGACCCCATTAATGTTGATAAATATGGAAAGGGCAGGTGTCAGGAGGATGGAGCCAGGCTCTGCTCAGGGGCACCCAGTGATGGGACAAGGGGCAATGGGTGTGAGCTGGAACAGAGGAGGTTCCACATCAATGTGTGAAGGAACTTCTTCCCCGTGAGGGTCACAGAGCCCTGGAAGGGGCTGCCCAGGGAGGTTGTGGATTCTCTGGAGACATTTAAAACCCACTTGGCCATGTTCCTGTGTGACTTGATCTCGGGGATCCTGCTGTGGCAGGGGGATTGGACTAGATAATCTTTCGAGGTCCCTTCCGTTCCTGTGATCCTGTTACGTCAGGATACAGCAGTGCAGCTACATGAACTGTTGCCTCACTGGGCTTTTAATGGCCAAAGAAACTCTGGTTGACCCTTGTCAAAAATTACCATTGAAGTTCCCATCAGCTGTGCAGGCACTGCTGTGAGCTTAGTGTGAACCACAGATAGGTGATCCAGGTCCAAAGAGTTGGAGTTCAGTGTGAACCATAGACAGCTGATCTAGGTCTACATGTTCAGGGGTTGGAACAGGCTGCCCAGGGAGGGGGTGCACTCACCACCCCTGGAGGGCTTCACAACCCCTGGGGAGCAGAGTTCAGTGGGCAGGGTGGGGTTGGGTTGGTGGTTGAGACCGGATCTTGGAGGTCTCTTCCAACCTTAACAATTCTATGATTCATGCATTTTTCATCTCTGAGGCCTCTGGGTGGTGAAAATGTCAGTCCCCCAGGCTGAGGCCTAGTCGTTAGGCCATAACAGAGAGAGAGACGAGATGAGGAGTCGGCTTGGGCTGCGACTCCTCGTGCAGGAGTGATTCGGGCCTGAAGGAGCCAACTGGCACCCTAGCTGGGCAAGATGCCATTTTAAAATCAATAGCCTTTCCCTGGTTAGCCACGGTGCTGAGCTGCTCGTGCCGGTGCTGGTGGCTGTGCGCTGCCGTCGCGCAGGCCCTGCCCTCCGGCCCTCTGTGGCCTGCACGGGTCACCCAGCCTTCATTCTGCTCAGCTACGGCTGACACCGACAGTTTATTTTCAGGTACCACAGCTTGGGGTGATGGGGCAAGTCTGGTGTTTTCCCCTTTTGACTGAACATTTGGTGCTGGGCGCTGGGGGGGCCTCCCCTCAAGTACTGGGGGCAGTGCTGGGCCACTCACATCAAGAAAGAGGTTGAGTGGCTGGAGCGGGTCCAGAGGAGGGCAGTGAGGCTGGGGAAGGGGCTGGAGGGAAAGGCTGATGAGGAAAGAGGCTGAGGGAGCTGGAGATGTTTAGCCTGGAGAAGAGGAGACTCAGGGGGGACCGTCTCCCTCCCTACTACTCCCTGAATGGAGGCTGTAGTCAGGTGGGGGTCAGGCTCTTCTCCCAGGTAACCAGCGCCAGGACGAGAGGGCAGGGCCTGAAGCTGCCAGGGGAGGGTCAGGTTGGGTGTTAGGAAGCCCTTCCTCATGGAAAGGGTGATCAGAGCCTGGACTGGACTGCCCAGGGCAGTGGTGGAGTCCCCATCCCTGGAGGTGTTGGAAGGCCAGCCTGGCTGTGTCCCTTGGTGCCCTGGTGTGGCCACAGTGGTTATGTTAGGTGCTGGGCTGAGCTGGCTGATATTAGAGATCTTTTCCAGCCTCAATAATTCTGAGAATATGTGAAAGAGAAGTTTTCAAGAGCAACCTAATGTGTCTATTAAAGATGTCTACCTGGTTTGGGACATGAGCTACAGAGGTCTGAGACCCAGTGTTCAACAGCCAGGTAATTTGCTGAAGTTGGGAGAATCTGAGTTCAGGCTGCCCAGTTATTTTAGTGAATCAGGTTTTTGCACACTGGACTAACTATGTTTTTAGAAGACATTTTTAGAGTAGAGAAATAACGTCAAATATGGTTGGTTTGCTTTATACAACACTTGGTGATGGGTTCTTGTATTTGAACAGTTCCCAAAATAACAGGTGCCAGTAGGAAGGCAAATAATGGAAGTAATATGAGGCCATGAGCTGAGAAATACTTTGTTCTTACATCAACATTTGAGTTTATTTCTCAAGGGTTAAAGTCTGTTACTGGTCCCTGATGACATCCCAGTCTGCGTCCACGCTACTCAGCACTCGGTCTCTGTAGCTTGTTTATCTGGCCAAACCCCTGACGTCTCTACTATTTGAAAGTACTTTTTTCATTAAAAACACAAGTTGTGGGGGAGATTTTGCAGATAATCCTTAGACGAGGTCATTTTTGGCATCCTTGGAGCAAGTTTTTGCAGCTCTCGTAGTGCTAAACAGAACGAGGAGCCCCACCGGAGGCCTGGGAATCGGTGCTGGACCGGTGTTGGCAGCCACTCGCGCCGTCCTCGCCTGTGCTGGGGACAGGGCACGGTGTCATTTGGCCCTGCCTTTCTCATGGCTCCCCACTCCCGAAGTCTGACCCTGGTTTTTCTAGACTAAACAAGAGATGTGTAATGGCCATCAGGGTCAGGAAGCTCCAAGAAACGAATGGGCCCAGCCTGCAGCAAGGATTTGACTGTAGCTCCCTAGTTTGTGCATGGGGATGCAAATGTGGACGCCTGGTTAGAGGCTTTGGAGATGTACAATCTCTATAATGAAGCCTGCTTTTAATTAGCAGTCTGTTTTAATTTGAATGTTTGCATCCTGGGTGCTGCCTTCCAGCTCCCGTAACTCAGGGCCGTGTATTTACAACCACTGCTTCAATCCTAAGGGTTTTCCTCTCAAACCACCCGTTCTTATTGAGGGTTTCTAACACTCAGTTGTGAACGTAGGCTCAGCAGTTAATGGAATGTTCTCTGCTTGGGTTCACTTGGGGCAGTTATTGGCCTCTGCTCTTTTTGTAACAGCAGGATTAAAGGACGTGTTAAAAAGACTTATGAGCAGCAAGTGAGGCAATAAGCAAGCAAAGAGCATTTGTATGCAAATGCTCTCGGTGCTTTGTCATGGTCTGGGATCTGTCAGCTGCCTCCATGCTTCCAAACCTTCACCGGTACTCTGCACCGAGGCTTTGTGTCCAAGCCTGGTGAATCAGGGTCTTCCTGTTGCCACTGGTGGGCTTCTGACTTGAGTCTGACACAGGAAAGAAGCGACGTGTTACTGGGTCAGGAGAGGTGATTCTGTGCCTCTGCTGTGCCCTGGTGAGACCTCACTGGAGAGCTGTGTCCAGTTCTGCAGTCTCCTTCTCTGGAGACATTTAAAACCTGTCTGGATGTGTTCTTGTGTGACTTGGTCTAGGTGATCCTGCTGTGCCAGGGGGATTGGACTGGATGATCGTTGGAGGTCCCTTCCAATCCCTAATGTTCTGTGATTCTGGAGCCTCCAACACAAGCAGGATGAGGACCTATTGGAGCAGGTCCAGAGGAGGCCACGAAAATGCTCAGAGGGCTGGAGCACCTCTCTCATGAGAACAGATTGAGAGAGTTGGGGTTGTTCAGCCTGAAGAGGAGAAGGCTCCAGGGAAACCTTATAGCAACCTGAAAGAGGCTTTCACAAGGCTGGGGAAGACTCTTCCCAAGGGCAGAGAATGACAGGATGAGGGGGTCATAGTTTTAAGCTGGAAGAGGGTAGGTTTAGGTTAGACATAAGGAGAAAGTTCTTTAATCTGAGGGTGGAGGATCCCTGGAACAGGCTGCCTAGAGAGGTGATGGAAGCCCCCTCCCTGGAGCCATTCAAGGTCAGGCTGGATGGGGCTCTGGGCAATCTGGTCTAGGGAGTGATGGCCCTGCTTGGTGCAAGGTGGTTAGACTGGATGCCCTTTGGAGGTCCCGTCCAACCCAATACATTCTGTATTTCCTCCAGCAGCTTCCATGTGCTAGGAAGCCTTTTGCTGTGTCGTGAATAAAACCAGCTCACAAGAGCCAAAGAGCAGCCCAGCTCTGGAAACCCTTGCGTTGTCGTCTGCATTAGCCACTGTCTAGCTCTAGTGATGTCAGGAGCTGAAAACCTTGAGCCTGTGCTGCCTGCATGAGCGAGCCCGTCGTGCTGGCTGGAGCTGGAAGAGATTAACAGTTTTTGTAGCTTCTGGCATAAAAAGAGGACAGGAAGCATCTCAACCAGTGTGTCAAAGCCCCGTTTCCTTGTGTAGTGTGTCTGGACCGGCTGGGTCCGCAGTGAAGATCTCCCTTGAGTTTTCAGAGTAGGTGATTTCCATCCCTCTCCCCCATCCCTTGTGCCTGCGGTGTCTGGTGTCAGCTGTGAGAACCCTGGCTTTTCCTCCCTTTCTCAGCTGAGACAAGCTGGAGAGCTCCCAAAGCCCGTCCCATCGGTGCCGTTACTTTTTTATGATGAGGAATCACAAGGTGCTATAGTGCTGGGGGGAATGAGTGAAATCTGTGCCGGTTTTATATGGCTTGTGAGTTGTTAAAGTGACTCTCATAAGCTGCTTTGCATTACAGGACAGGCAGATCAGCGTCTCCAGAGATCTCCTGCGTTTTGCTGCTTTTCCTTGAGTTAGAGAAGCAGGAAGGATAGTCCCTAGTGGTCGGAGAGGAAGAGAAGGAGCAAGGAGTCTTGTAGCATGTGCAACCTGGAAGACCTGTCCCGGGGAGGAAGCTGATGCTAATGGCTCTGCATGAGATAACAAATGATACCCGAGCATGTGTTTTGTGTATCCATTAAAGCATGTCACGGGGGGTGGAGAAACAGGATGCATATCTGCGTTTATTCCTGGAGCCTCAGGAGAGCTGCCCAGATGTTGAAAAGACGTACGGAAGAGCTGGAGATAAAGGAGAAAGACCTCCAGGGTGGGACTGTAATACTTGATCCAGACGAGGAGTCATGATGTTTTGCTCACAGCCACACCAGCTGGCTTCATGTGCCAGGGGAGCTTTCCAGATAAGCTGCGGACAGTAGGAGCACAAATAAGGAATTCATTCCAAAAGGGTGAAACCAAAGCCTGAAGGATGCAGTACACCCATAAACACTGATTTGAACAAGCTGTCCTCAAAACAGCTGCTGGGCAGGCTGGCCTAACATGAGCCTTAGGTGTGCTGTGAAAGATGGCAATGGTCTGCTGGGCAGTCTGCTTGAACAGGATGCTGAAGGGAACGCTCCTAGAACCCCGCTGCCGCATGTCGCCGCGTGCTGGAGATGTCTGGGATCCGTGTGCTTCGCTGTCAGGGGCTGCCTGGTGACTGATGTAAGTCAGTACACTGAGTGGCTGTGTGCTCAGCACATATGGGTTTGAGTGGATTACCCCACTCCCGAGGCTTTCCCAAGATTTTCCTTCTGCCCTCTGTGTCCTCTCTAGAAGGGTGGCAGTAGGGTGGGTGCAGCAGCCCCACTGACCCTGGTGACGCTTCCTTTTTTTTCATTGCTCCAGTGCTGTGTAGGTGTATTTCTGGGCCACTCAGTTCCAGAAGGACACAGAGCTGCTGGAGAGAGTCCAGCACAGAGTGATGGAGTGGAGCATCTCTCTGATGAGGAAAGGCTGAGGGAGCTGGGTCTCTTGAGCTTGAAAAAGGAGACTGAAAATCACCCCATGAATGTTGATAAATATGGAAAGGGCGGGTGTCAGGAGGATGGAGCCAGGCTCTGTTCAGGGGCACCCAATGGTGGGACAAGGGGCACTGTGCGTGAGCTGGAACAGAGGAGGTTCCACATCAATGTGAGAAGAAGCTTCTTCCCCGTGAGGGTGACAGAGCCCTGGAAGGGGCTGCCCAGGGAGGTTGTGGAGTCTCCTTCTGTGGAGATGCTTAAAACCTGCCTGGACATGTTCCTGTGCAACTTGGTCTAGGGGATGGGACTGGATGATCTTCCGAGGTCCCTTCCAGTCCCTCATGTTCTGCAATCCCGAGTCTCTGATTTCAGTTCAATCTGTGATCCTGCTGAAAGCAGCGTTCAAGATCTGTTGCAGACCTGACAGCTCCTCATGGGCCCAGTCAGAGGGGCTGCTTCTCTCTCACACAAACACTTCTGCAGGGAGAAACACCCTGCCACAAACTGAAAAGGTTCTCCTGGCTTCCCCGCCATTCCCTGTCACTTTGTGGGTTTACAAGGATCCAGATGCTGCTGCTGTTACGAGCAGAAGGAAAGCCCAGAGCATTTGGCCGCAGCAGTGCAGTTGTCCTGGATCTTGTAGGCAGGAACTCCCGTTGGTTGTTATTCCCAAAAAAGCCATAACCCTGTGAGATAAGAAGTCAGAAACCTGTTTCCTGCTCTTGCTCATCTGTTCCCATGTCCTTGCTCTCTCACCACTGGATTTTCAGCAGTGAGTTGGGCTTTTACACACAGAAAGTTCTCGGATTCATCAGCTCTGCTGAGCGTCTGTGTCTGGGAAACGGCTCTGACCTGTGTCAGCTCCTCACTGCCCAGCTCATGCTGGGGTGGAAAAGGGAGCTCAGCAAAATGTGCCATCACTAAGATGTCTGTTACAGGCTTCTCGTGGCATCTCCCAGGTCTTTGCTATGAAAACAGGCTGAGCGAGCCGGGGTTGTTCAGTCCTAGGGAAGAGAAGACTCCAGGAGACCTTAGAGCTGCCTTCCAGTACCTGAAGAAGGCTGGAGAGGGACTTTTCCCAAGGGGACCCAGCAATAGGACAGGGGGAAATGGTTTTAAGCTGGAGGAGAGGAGGTTCAGACTAGATCTTGGGGAGAAGTTCTTTGCTGCAAGGGTAGAGTGACTGTGAAATTGATTGCCTGGAGAGGCTGTGGCTGCCACCTCTCTGGAGATGTTCAGGGCCTCAAGCAACCAAGTCTGATTGAGAGGCATCACTGCCCATGGCAGGGGGTTGGAGTAGATGATCTCTAAGGTCCCTTCCAACCTCAGCCAGCCTGTGATTCTAGCTGTAGAAGCACTGAACCATGTTGGGTACAGTACAGTCACAGTCATGATCTCCTGAGAATTTAGGTAAAGCAAGATATTTAGAGAAGGAAATGCCTTCCATTAGTTAAGCTTAAATATGTTTGAGAGGAAGAAACTCCCCAAATGACTTTTTTTTCCCCAAAAACCTTGCCTGAGGTTACTTGGCAGGACTCTGGCTATGAGCAGCAGTTGTTCATGCCACAGGCTGGCGTTGCAGCTAATCATAGAATGACAGAATGTATTGGGTTGGAAGGGACCCCCGAAGGTCATCTAGTCCTACTCTGCTTCAACAAGCAGGGACATCTCTGACTAGAACAGACAGACGTCCTACTGAGATAGATCTGCTCAATCACTCAGAAGTTGTGAGACCACAACCTTTCCAGAAGTCCTGAAGACCAAAACCCTTCCAGAGTCCTGAAGGAGGTCAGTGGTCCTCCTTCCTCCGCTCTGAGGAGACCAAGGGAATGTGTAGGGGTACGTTCTGATGGCAGCATTTTGTCTGGTAACTTCTTGCGTCTGCTTGTGTTGAAGTCAAGTGGGTGGACGGGAGTAAATCAGCAGAGAGCAGTGAAGCTCAGAATGATGGGCAGTGCAGTGCAGCTGACAGATAATAGGGTGATATCATCCATTTCCTGGAAAATGAGATGTTTCTGGCCAGTGCATTCCAGACCCCGAGTGCTTACGTGANGATCCGTGTGCTTCGCTGTCAGGGGCTGCCTGGTGACTGATGTAAGTCAGTACACTGAGTGGCTGTGTGCTCAGCACATATGGGTTTGAGTGGATTACCCCACTCCCGAGGCTTTCCCAAGATTTTCCTTCTGCCCTCTGTGTCCTCTCTAGAAGGGTGGCAGTAGGGTGGGTGCAGCAGCCCCACTGACCCTGGTGACGCTTCCTTTTTTTTCATTGCTCCAGTGCTGTGTTGGTGTATTTCTGGGCCACTCAGTTCCAGAAGGACACAGAGCTGCTGGAGAGAGTCCAGCACAGAGTGATGGAGTGGAGCATCTCTCTGATGAGGAAAGGCTGAGGGAGCTGGGTCTCTTGAGCTTGAAAAAGGAGACTGAAAATCACCCCATGAATGTTGATAAATATGGAAAGGGCGGGTGTCAGGAGGATGGAGCCAGGCTCTGTTCAGGGGCACCCAATGGTGGGACAAGGGGCACTGTGCGTGAGCTGGAACAGAGGAGGTTCCACATCAATGTGAGAAGAAGCTTCTTCCCCGTGAGGGTGACAGAGCCCTGGAAGGGGCTGCCCAGGGAGGTTGTGGAGTCTCCTTCTGTGGAGATGCTTAAAACCTGCCTGGACATGTTCCTGTGCAACTTGGTCTAGGGGATGGGACTGGATGATCTTCCGAGGTCCCTTCCAGTCCCTCATGTTCTGCAATCCCGAGTCTCTGATTTCAGTTCAATCTGTGATCCTGCTGAAAGCAGCGTTCAAGATCTGTTGCAGACCTGACAGCTCCTCATGGGCCCAGTCAGAGGGGCTGCTTCTCTCTCACACAAACACTTCTGCAGGGAGAAACACCCTGCCACAAACTGAAAAGGTTCTCCTGGCTTCCCCGCCATTCCCTGTCACTTTGTGGGTTTACAAGGATCCAGATGCTGCTGCTGTTACGAGCAGAAGGAAAGCCCAGAGCATTTGGCCGCAGCAGTGCAGTTGTCCTGGATCTTGTAGGCAGGAACTCCCGTTGGTTGTTATTCCCAAAAAAGCCATAACCCTGTGAGATAAGAAGTCAGAAACCTGTTTCCTGCTCTTGCTCATCTGTTCCCATGTCCTTGCTCTCTCACCACTGGATTTTCAGCAGTGAGTTGGGCTTTTACACACAGAAAGTTCTCGGATTCATCAGCTCTGCTGAGCGTCTGTGTCTGGGAAACGGCTCTGACCTGTGTCAGCTCCTCACTGCCCAGCTCATGCTGGGGTGGAAAAGGGAGCTCAGCAAAATGTGCCATCACTAAGATGTCTGTTACAGGCTTCTCGTGGCATCTCCCAGGTCTTTGCTATGAAAACAGGCTGAGCGAGCCGGGGTTGTTCAGTCCTAGGGAAGAGAAGACTCCAGGAGACCTTAGAGCTGCCTTCCAGTACCTGAAGAAGGCTGGAGAGGGACTTTTCCCAAGGGGACCCAGCAATAGGACAGGGGGAAATGGTTTTAAGCTGGAGGAGAGGAGGTTCAGACTAGATCTTGGGGAGAAGTTCTTTGCTGCAAGGGTAGAGTGACTGTGAAATTGATTGCCTGGAGAGGCTGTGGCTGCCCCCTCTCTGGAGATGTTCAGGGCCTCAAGCAACCAAGTCTGATTGAGAGGCATCACTGCCCATGGCAGGGGGTTGGAGTAGATGATCTCTAAGGTCCCTTCCAACCTCAGCCAGCCTGTGATTCTAGCTATAGAAGCACTGAACCATGTTGGGTACAGTACAGTACAGTCACAGTCATGATCTCCTGAGAATTTAGGTAAAGCAAGATATTTAGAGAAGGAAATGCCTTCCATTAGTTAAGCTTAAATATGTTTGAGAGGAAGAAACTCCCCAAATGACCTTTTTTTCCCCAAAAACCTTGCCTGAGGTTACTTGGCAGGACTCTGGCTATGAGCAGCAGTTGTTCATGCCACAGGCTGGCGTTGCAGCTAATCATAGAATGACAGAATGTATTGGGTTGGAAGGGACCCCCGAAGGTCATCTAGTCCTACTCTGCTTCAACAAGCAGGGACATCTCTGACTAGAACAGACAGACGTCCTACTGAGATAGATCTGCTCAATCACTCAGAAGTTGTGAGACCACAACCTTTCCAGAAGTCCTGAAGACCAAAACCCTTCCAGAGTCCTGAAGGAGGTCAGTGGTCCTCCTTCCTCCGCTCTGAGGAGACCAAGGGAATGTGTAGGGGTACGTTCTGATGGCAGCATTTTGTCTGGTAACTTCTTGCGTCTGCTTGTGTTGAAGTCAAGTGGGTGGACGGGAGTAAATCAGCAGAGAGCAGTGAAGCTCAGAATGATGGGCAGTGCAGTGCAGCTGACAGATAATAGGGTGATATCATCCATTTCCTGGAAAATGAGATGTTTCTGGCCAGTGCATTCCAGACCCCGAGTGCTTACGTGAACTGGGGAGTTCCTGGAATATTTTAAACAGATATTTCAGTAGTCCAGGTGTAACATGATTAAGGATGAGTAACAGCAAGATATGACTCAAGATCAACATTTCTGGTGACTTTTCAGTAGGCAACACTAAGAATTAAAGACACAAGAAGAAAGAGGAGGGCTGAGCTGTGATCAGGATGTGGGAAACTTTTAACTTGGGGTCATTTAGTGCTTTAGCCTTTGTCACAGAACATCAGGGATTGGAAGGGACCTCCAAAGATCATCCAGTCCAATCCCCCTGCCACAGCAGGATCACCTAGACCAAGTTGCACAGGAACACCTCCAGGTGGGTTTGAAACATCTCCAGAGAAGGAGACTCCACAACACCCCTGCATTTTGCACAGCAGGGAAGTTGATCTCTGCTTACTCATTTGTTATCTTGAGTCTGACGTCTACGTTCAGTCATAACATGCGGACAGAGTCCTAGTGAGAGAGACCCAGCATCAGTGCTGGGAGGCTGCGAGAGACTTTCTGGATGTTACAGACAACTCGAAAGACCAAGAGGGATTTTTCTTGCCAGTTGCTTGATTTCAAGCAAAGCAAAAACTGGATGGGAAGTTTGGACATCTGCTTCACCGGTGATAAACGTGTGGAAAAGGCACAGTGCAGTCTGGTACCTTGAGGTGGGAGGAACTGCTTTAGCACTGAGATAAGGATTCTCAGACACACCTGAGTCAGTCGTGGTGAAGCAGATACTCCATAGGATCAAGCTGCTTTAAGCTCTTCTACTGAAACTAGATAAAAAAATGAGAATTATGGAAGCAAAAAGAATTCTCAGCAGAACAGACGGGAGCTGCAGATGGACCTGAGCAACACAGCCGGCATATTTCCATCGTGATCCTCAGTACCACAAAAATAAACCAGGGCTTCATCCAGCTGCTGCAATCCAGGTGCTGGCATGTCAAGATCGAACCCGCCTGTCTGGGCTGCTCCTACGTAATTGTGCTTAGGAGGACCTTTAGAAGATGCTGCACGCCCCCGCCCGCCCCCAGTGAGATGTCTCATCCTCATAGCATTCTGCACTTAGCGTATCTGGCAGAAGTGAGCTCATCTCATCTCATCCTTGTACGAGCAGTTGGCCAACAGTGAGCATCTAATTATCTTGATATCGACTGCTTTGACTTAATGTTTGCAGATCCTCTGCTAAGAGGACACACTGAGGGTGGGTGGATGGGAGTCGGGGAGGACAGAGAGATAGCTGGGACTTGGTACGAGTCATTCTGTTTACTAGGAAATTAATACCCTTGTGAAAGTGAAGCCCCATGAGTCCATATTGTGCATCAGGGACTTCTAGATGTCAACGGGTCCCAGAGGATGGGGAATGGAGGAGAATCCCAGTGGTGTGTTTAGTAGCGGGATCCTCTTGTCTAGGGATGGCAGATGCCTACAACAAGCACTGCTTCTGGCCTTGTGTGGGGTTATTGAGGTGTTCTAGGCACAAAGAAAATGAATTATCCTACAACTGTTTTATTTCAAACCAGCAGCTGTTTGTCCTTCTGAGTATTTGCCTGGCCAGGTTCTTCTCAGTGTCGTCTAATGATAGGACAAGGGGAAGTGGGTGTGAGCTGGAACGTAGGAGGTTCTTACATGAATATGAGAAGGAACTTCTTCCCAGTGAGGGTGACAGAGCACAGGAACGGGCTGCCCAGGGGGAGTATGGAGTCTCCTTCTCAGGAGATAAGTTTAAGACCCACCTGGATATGTTCCCGTGTGACTGGATCTAGGTGATCCTGCTCTGGCAGGGGGATTGGACTGGATGATCTTTTGAGGTCCCTTCCAGTCCCCAATGTTCTCTGATTCCTCATGTGTGTCGCCTTCATTATCACTAAATTAGATGCATCGTATGTTCTTGATCTTTTAAGTTGGTCAATAAACCCAAGTGTGGGTCTAGAAGAGGCAACAATCCATTTGGGGCCCTTGAGTTAATGGTTGGACTCAGCTATCTTTGACCAATGATGAAAGGTCTTGTCCTGCCTAAACGATTGTGTGATTCTAGTCTTTTCCATGCAGTTAACATCTAGAGCTGCCTTCATGCTTCGCCTCCGGTCCCAGCTGTCATTCACATACTTTTATCTGGTTTTTATCACTTTCCTGCTTTTACTACCAACTCCTGAGATGTAGGGAAGGGCAGTTGTAGAGCCGAATGCCACGCTTAGGGCGTGGGTGAGCTGTGGATTTACAAAGCAGAACAGCATCTCTTATTCTGCTGGCTTCTCTGTTCTCTCTGTTGATGACAGCTGTTGGAGACTGTGCTGATGTTTTTAAAGGATTACTCATGAGCATGGCAAGACTTCTTTGCTTCATGGCAATAGCTAATTCTATCACCACCACTGTCTGGATGGCCCCGGTCGTGGTTTCCTCCATGGGCGTTGCTTTGCAGCACCATTGTGGTACAAAGGCAGATGAAATCCACGGTATCGTTTTGCAACACTTCCCAGTAAGTTCTAGTTTGAATACCCCGAAGAATTTTGCTCTGTCTCTAAGATTAACTGCCTTTGTGTTCATTTTTACGAGCCAGTTACGAGCATGGACCATTCACAATGGCTCATCCTCAACAACTGAGGGTGGGAAAGGCCAAGACTTGAGCTTTTCTCACAATTTGCACATCAGTACTAAAGGAACTTAATAGCACCCAGAATGGAGAAGGGACCTCCAGCCTCTGAATGAGCAATGGGATAGAGGAGATGCTTTCAGCCACAAACGAGTGGCACAGCTCTTGAGAAGGGAGCAGGACCAGGTCACTGGACGTGGCTTCCAGAGCTGTTTTGGGAACTGGCTGCCATGCAAGTGAACAATGTGCTTGGACAGCAAGAGCAGAAGAAATACCAGTCTGAGAAGGAGAATCACAGAGTCACACAACATTAGGGATTGGAAGGGACCTCGAAAGATCATCTAGTCCAATCCCCAGCGGGACGTTATAGCAACCTTCCAATCCCTGGAAGGGGCCTCTAAGAAGTCTGGAGATGAACCATTCAATAGGGCAAGGAACGCTTGGACGAGGGGTCATGGTTTGAAGCTGGAGAAGGATAGATGTAGGTCAGGAACCAGTTCTTTAATCTGAGGGTGGTGGATCCCTGTAAGGAATTGCCTGGAGAGGCGGTGGAGGCCCCCTCCCTGGAGCTGTTCAAGGTCAGGCTGGATGGGGCTCTGGGCAATTGGTTCTAGTGAGTGGTGGCCCTGCTTGTTGGAGTGGGAATGGATTAGATGACCTTTGGAGGTCCCTTCCAATATTGTGATTCTATAATTTTCACTGCATCCATGAGGCAAGGAGCTGCTTGCTCACAGGGATGGGCTCTTCTGGTGATGAGTCTGCCTGGCTCTTTCTGTTTGCTTCTCCCTCTATCAGATATAGTCAGCTGCTGAAGTGAGAAGGTTAAGAGATTTTCTGGAGTCTAGGGGCTCCATCTGCTCCCTCGAGCACTCTGTTCCAGTGGGGTGTTTTGTTCTGATTCAATTAAGGAAGCCTTTGAGTAATTCCCTCTCTAACCCCTCAAGGTTCAGGAGGGCAGAACCTCTTCTGAACTTCTACAAGGAAATTCCTGCAGACTGAAGAAGCTTCTGGTAAACAAACCTAATGTACATTGGGTGGAAATTCATCTTTTGAGATATAAACATGGAGAGTACGTGGACGTGTAACAAGGAGCGTCGGGGCGGCCACTTGAGCTGGTGGTAGACAAGAGTGCGTAGCTGAAGGAGACCTTAAAAACAACATGAAGAAGCCACTGATCAATCTTTATCTTGGATAAACAGTTTAGTGGGAATATTTATGTCATTTAGGAAGTCTGAATGTCCCAGCTTAAGGCATGAAGCCTCCAAGAAAAAAAAATCATGTGTATCCCAGTTCCAGCTCCTAGTAGTGAGAATAACACCAGTAGCTTCAGCACCAAATAATTTCTTCTTTATGTTGGAAAGGAAACAGACTGAGTATTGGACGTCTCCCATAATACACTGGCCTGAACTTTCCAGTATATAATGGTGCCAGTTCCTCGCCTGGTGCTGCAGGATGCAGGAGGGATGATCAGCAGGCAGAGCTGAATGGGCTCCTCAAACTTTTCCACACTGACTTCTCAGTTGATTGTGAACCTTTGCTCTTGTTAGTTGCTGGATGCTTTTTCATTTTGATTAGCTCCATCACCCATTGATTATCTTTGTATAACCCCACAGGATAATCAACATCTCCCACCCTTCCATCAAACCAGGGATTTTCGCCTCCCAAAAGAGAGACTGAGCCCTCATTCGCATCGGTGAGGAACGCCAGTGGCGCTGCTGGTGGTGCGAAGGAAACGAAATCCATCCCCAAAGCTGCAGCCTCTTTCAATGTTTGGTTTGAAAACACAACACAGGATGCAGTTGTTACCCAGGGCAGCTGTGTTTGGCTGTTGTCAAGTGTGCGCAGCCGTACTGGCAGCTGCCGCGTCGCTGCCGTAGCGAGCACTTTGTAGGGAGAAGGAGTTTGCCATTCCTGCTCCTTTTACTGTCAGAGGCATTATTTTCACGTTTTACAAGCCATAATCTACGCCTTGTTAAGAGAGATTTAAACAGCACTATTCCAGGAAGCTAAATCACCACGGTTCTTCATGTCCCAGCTCCCTCCCTTTCCCCCGGGGACATTCCGCACCGCTCCAGTTCCAAGCTACCTCTTCATATCGTGTTTGTAAACACTGCAGACTTCCTCGCTTCCCTTCGCCAAGGCATGTTTCCTCCCCAAAATGGACTGTCTGGAATGAGCTGCTGCGGAGAAAACAGCTCTGGGTTCCTTTTCTTTTTCCTCACGATGGATCTTTGTGCCATCGGAAGCCTCGCGCTGCTGCTGCGTCGCTCCGTCAAACAGCGCCTCCGGATTTCTGTTCTCACTCGGTGCTTCTCGGCCTCTGCCGGTGGGATTTCGTCCTGGCCCTCACTCCTTATTCCCTGTGAAGGGGTTTGTTCCTGTGTTTCAGTGCTCAGGACTGATCCTGACCTTAGCACAGCAACGCGTTAGGCATCTGGGGCTGTTCAGCCTGGAGAAGAGGAGGCTGAGGGGAGACCGCTCTGCTCTCTACAGCTGCCTGAAGGGAGCTTGGAGTGAGGCTGGTGTTGGCCTCTTCTCCATAGGGACTAGAATAGGACAAGAGAGGATGGCCTCAAGCTGCACCAGGGGAGGGTCAGACTGGATCTTAGGAGAAGCTTCTTCCCAAAAAGAGTGAGGAGGCCTTGGAACAGGCTGCCCAGGGAGAGAGTGGAGGCACCATCCCTGGAGGGGTTCAGCAAGGGCAGCCAGGGTGTTTCAGGAGATGGGTTAGTGGTTGGGGGTTGCAGGGAGGACAGTTGGACTTGATCTTGAAGGTGTTTTCCACCCTTGAAGATTCCATGCTTCTAAACCCCTTTTGCTGTTTTATTCAGTAGTGCCGTGATTTTTCAAGGTCCCTTCCAGTCCCTAATGATTCTATGATTTCCCCCATCCTTTACCTTTCTAATTTGGAATCACAAAGGCTGATCGGTGAGCACCGACTCGGGACGAGGTGTTTTATCACTAGCACACTTGGGATGGAGCCTTTCTGTCCCACCAAGTGTTGTGGCTCGTTTGAGCTGGACTTCCCTGTGCCTCTTCCATCGGAAGGGCACTGCAGCTGTCGGGGAAGCAGAGTGAAATTATACAGTCAGTTATTTCAACTATGTCTATTCTATGCTCCACTGTGCAGCAGAGGGGAGAAAATTCCCTCTAGATATTAAAACCTAGTTGAGCTCAAAGCTGATAGCAAACAGCTCCCTTTCTAATATCATCAGTGGGTGCCTTTTCAATATCCTCTGTCATTTGGGACTGAAAGCACCTGTCTTCTCGACCAGATGTACAAGGCACTGAGGCATGACCGGCCGAAACCCGGGCACTGGAATGCCCTCCTGCGGAGTTGTTTCTTTGGCCATAAAATACAGTCTCCATTTATCTGTGATCTGACTTCATCCTGCATTTTCTGTAGGTCTGGTGAGACTGAAGAGCCTTCCAGAGACGGTGGCCCCGTCAGTGTGCGGTGCAAACCGACAGCGTCTCGCACAGTAGGGGTGGTGGTTGGACTCGATGATCCCAAGGGTCTTTTCCAACCTGAGTGATTCTGTGACATCACTCCAGCATCTCTAAAAGCAGGAAAAACAGGGCTTCCTACAAAGCAGTGAGAGCCCTACTTCTCTGTAAGGGTTGGAAGAAGGAAATGACGCGTGAGCTGGTTCGCTGGGGCTCACGTAGCTGAGTTTGTCGTGATACCAGCCTGACAAGGCCAACCTTGGTGACAGCCAAGGGGCCGTATGTCTCTTGAAATAATTAAGCAAAAATATCTCACACATGGCTTCTCCCCGAGAATGTGGCCTTATCAGGTTTCAATTTTATTTCAGTTTTGTTCTGCGTTATGGCTTGTTCATCCCGGCTCGGGGTTGGTGGTGGGGGTTGTGGCAGGGGAAGCTGAGGGGAGAGCGGAGTACGCTTCATTTGTTTTGGAGAAGTGCATCTGACCAGCAGATGATCAAATGCCCTGATACATTCCCGTGGCTTGGAAAAAGGAGACTGAGGGGTGACCCCATGAATGTTTATAAATATGGAAAGAATAGGCATCAGGAGGATGGAGCCAGGCTCTGCTCAGTGGCACCCAGTGATAGAACAAGGGGCAATGGGTGTNCCACTGGAACTGGGAATTGGTTTCTTGTTACTGAATAAGGTGGTAGCAGTCAGCAGTGAGGGGAAGTAGTCTTGAGTCTTCTTTCTGGTCTAAAGACACTGGGAATTTTGGTGGAAGCCATGAGCCAGGGCAACAAAACTGCTCAGTTCACCATAGGAAGGGCCAAGTATTTCTGATTTAGTTTAAAAAGAGAAAGAAAAACCCCATCAGTTGTATGAAAAGGGCTGTGTGAGCTGACTGAGGGCAGTCTTGCTTGTAGGACTTGTCTCCTTGCATTAGCTACAAGGATGGATGAACTGGGTGAAAGAGGATCCTTTTTGAATGTTAGTTTGGAGCATGAAGCAAAACAAACACATTTTGAGGTTTGGAAGAATGGACTTGCTTCTTCCATCTCCATTCAGACCTCTTCCTTGTTTGTGTAACTCTGCAGAAGGTTGAGTTTGCAAAGAGCAGCCAGCGACTCCAGTCCCTCGGGTGATATTTTGTGAGGAGTTCAACTTGATAAAAAGGCAAAGTGCTGCCAAAAGGCAGGACTGTGCTTCTCTTCTTCATCCCAGTTGTGGATTTCCATCCCCTGTCTGGTGCCAGCTCTAGAACCCATGTACCCACGTGGTTGTCAGAAGGCTGGTGGGCACTAGGCTTGAGTTTTTTGCATTAACTCTGCAAGAGCTGATGCTGGTTGAAGGGAGGGAAGGAGAACTTGAGGCCAGGAGGTGACAGACCCATTGTCAGCAGGTAGCACTTGGATGAGCTTAAAATTAACATGGGGCTCCAGTTGTGGCAATGAAAGTCAACACCTTGCAGAAGTGTTACTCCAGGAGCCAACCTACTGGACCATGTCCTAGAGAGAAGAGAACTGAAACTCTTCCGTGGCTGTTCAGAAATTTCTTTAAGGGCTGTTCAGAAACACAACCATCAGGACTGGGCTCTGGTGGTGCCACCTTCTGAGAGGAAGCTCAGGGCTCCTTGGACAAAACCAAACCTGTGGGTAGGTGCTGCAGTGCTCTAGATCACCACTGGTATCTAACCACGGCAATGCTTTGAAGTCTCTGATCTCCGTGGGGTCATGAAGGCCTTGGTGTGGTGCAGGTTCAGAGGCACCAGAGTTTACACAAGTCTGCAGAAGAAGCTGTAGCATGAGGAAAGTAATGAGCTGAGAAATAAATCCATATTTACGCTTCTTACTTGAAAGATGCTTCTTCGTTTGATACCTTGAAAGTTCGCACATGGAAGCAATTGGTTGCATCATTCCATAGTAGCTGTTGAAACCTCTCAGTGGCTTCAAACTTAGTAGCTGGAGAAGGTCATGGGACACTTGCCACTTGGCATGCAGTTCATGGGTTTTATTGTTCTGGGGAAGTAAGAGGAAATGTTGCAGGGAAACGTGGAAGAACAGATGCAATAACAGATCCAGAAGCACTCACTGCATACCAGCACTCAGCTTTGCTTTCTTCTCCAGAGCTAAGTAAACACACACACATCTCCTCACTTTCTCTCCTACAGCTTAGTCTTTTTTTTTTGGTGAGTCCTGAACGAGGCGTGGAGTGATTGCCTTGGAGACTGGGAGAGCTAATGCTGGTAATACAGAAGGGTTTGTGCTGTTGAACGTGTCATCTCGTTGCTGTTTTGATCTTCCGTCCTTCCAAAATGAACTCAAGTCCAAGGAGGTTGGGTCGCTCAGTTTGGAGCTGCTCAGTCAACACCGTGCCTTGGCTTTGAAGGCTGGAGCTGGTATCTTTGTGTTCAATCGATTCTTCTGTCGTGGTGGGATCACGCACAGTTTGGACGATGCTTTGAACATCTCCATCTTCACTGGAGGTGCGGCTGGTATCTCCCTGGTTCACTAGAGCAGCCCTTGGGATACAGAGACCTGGTTGGTTGTTCACTGATGCTAGCCAGGACACTTGCAGAGTGACCCTGGCATTGCCCTGTGTTGGTAACAAGAAGTTGGGCTGAAAGAGGAAAGAGCAAGTTGCTGTTCCAGTGCGGGACTGAGGAGACAGTCTGATCTTTCCCTCAAAATGAGACCAGTTTCAAATGGGCTTGTTTCTGTCCATCAGATCTTCCTCGTATGTTTGTACCCACTAATCCATTTCCACAAACTGAGAAAAGGATGGTGGTCCCAAAGGAAAGAGTTCTTAGCAGATTTCAGTAGAGGTGGCGAGTGAGTGAACCACGGGAACCCGGTTGTAGGTTCTGTCATGGATGAGGTTGGAGGACCTTGAGTTGCTTCAACCATCAAGTGCTGATCACCGTGGAATGCTGGAGATAGCTGGTTCCCTCACAGCTCTATGCACACCACAGTGACCTGGCCATGTGGTCCAGGGACACTGGAGGCAACAGGAGTTGAAGTGTAAGAAAAACTTGGGGTATGTGGAATCATAGAACCATCTAGGTTGGAAGGCACCTTCAAGATCATCGAGTCCAACCATGAACCCTGTCCGAGCCCACCACTAAACCCTGTCCTTGAGCTCCAGATCTCACCGACTGTGAAACACGGCCAGGGATGGTGATTCAACCTCCTCCCTGGGCAGCCTGTTCCAAGGCCTGAGGACCCTTTCACAGAATCACAGAACATTAGGAATTGGAAGGGTCCTTGAAAGATCATCCAGACCAATCCCCCCACCACAGCAGGATCCCCTAGATCAAGTCGCACAGGAACATGGCCAGGGGGGTTTGAAACATCTAAACATCTTCACAACCTCCCTGGGCAGCCCACAGAGAAGTCCTCGTGGCCAACCTAGACCTCCTACACATGATACAAGCCTGCAGTGAATTGGTTTCCATCATCCTGAGGTAGGAGGAACTTGGATTCTTGGATGCCAGCTGGGGTGATCCGCATCCCACCTAGGGCTCCATAAAACTGTGGAGAGATCCACTTAATTGTCCTCCCCTTTTTTGGGGGTGGAATGGGGTTAGGTTCAAGTACCGACAAAGGTTCAAGAGGACCCTGCAGAAGATGAAGTGCTCAGCACAGCCACTGCCCACAAGATGAATCAAGCAGAGATGCTGGGGAGCTGGAGCATCTTGGAAAATCCCGATGCGTGTCACATAAAAGGAGCAGAGACTTGCTGTTATAACGTTTGTTTAAGTTGAGGAGAGGCTTGGCTTCTTGTGGATTTGAGTCCTTCTGGGGACTGCTGGCACGGAAAATCGAGAGGGATTTTGGCAGGGAGGTGCCTGGAGGCACTGACTCTCTCTTGGTCATATTTGTGCACACAAAGACCCAGCAGCAGGATTGTTCGTCGCTCAAAACTTCTCTTGAATGGAGGCTTGTGTTTCACCGAGAGAAAAGCAGCCTGTCAGCTGCTAAAAAGGCAATTTCATATTCTTTATCGTGGCCTGTGGTGCCCTGAATCTAATTGAAGGCTTTGAAGCGCCCTGAACCTGCCGGCATTGTCGCCAAATCCCCTGCGGTGAACGCGCCGAGGGAAAGGCGCGCTTCTTGAGAGAGGCAGCCTCGCAAGGAGCCCTCCCGTGACAGCTGAGACTTGGGGGCAGGCACTGCGAAGGGTAATCTAAACCTTCCTTGGCTGCAATTAAGTAAATCTCGTGTCCTACAGCAGCGAGATAGCATCTCCCCAGAAATGCTTTTTTTCACAAGTTTCCTGTTTCCATTGTGTTCTCAATCCCCACGGGATAATATTCTCATTCACCAAGTCCCAGGCCCTTCAAAAAAATGACCATTGCAGCAGGTGTGAGTCAATGGGATTCCCCAAGCACGCAGCGCTCGCTGGAGCTGAGGCGCCAGCGTTTGCACCCGTGGGTTGGTCTGGTGAGGTTAAAATGTGGGTCCTCGGGATGCTCGTCGGCCCCTTGTGTTCCCCACTTCGTCTGCATAGCCAAAGGTTTCCCCTCTCTCCGTCCCATCACACAGGGTTGGTGTTTTGGGCCGTTTCATAGGCATTGAGCCAGTCCCAGTGCTGCCCTGATCCAGTGCCTCCTCCAGCAAATGCCTTCGTGTGCCTCAGTTTCTGTAATGAAGGGCAACCAAAACCAAGGGCTGTGAAAATAACACTGCAGCTCCCAGATCTTTTAACCCCTGGGCTCCTGCCCAGCTCGGGAGCCACCAACCTCCAGGAGAGATCCTGTGCTTCTCGAGCAAAAGCTGTTGGACAAGTGAAACCTTCTAATGGAGATGCAACACAAGAATCCCAGGTTGGAAAGGACCTCAAGGATCATCCAGTCCAACTCTTTAAGCTAAAGAAATGCTGGTGCACTGGTTTGTCTGCTCATGGCACTCTGTCAAGCTGAGCCTTGAAACTGTCTGAAGTTGTGGATTCCAATTGAAACCTACAAGAAGATTCTTCAGCATTAGAGCAATTAACCACTGGAATCATCTCCCAAGGGTTTGTCTTTCATAGGGCAGTTTTAATACCCAGCTTGACAGGCTGCTGGGATATTTAATTTAAACTCTGGTTTTAACTTCCTAGACTGGACTAGATGGTGCTTCAGGTAGGTCCCTTCCAACCTGGTGTTCTATGACTCTATGAGTACCACCACCTCCCTAGGAAGACTCTTCCCATGTCTGATTGCTCTCACAGTGAATCTGGTTCTCCAGATGAACCTAATCCTCAGCTGAGAGGTTGGACTTGTCTCCCAGATCTGCGGGAGACTGCTCTGAAGTGCATTGTAAGAGGCGACCACTGCGTTTCTAAGGGCATTTTGGGTCTGCAGCTCCCTCCTGGGGAACAGGAGAAGGAGGAGAAAATGGTCCATAAAATTTCTATTACTCCGAAAAGCAGAAACATCTGTTGGCGCCTGCAAGTGAGGTTGGAAGTGGTATTTACCAGCAAGAAGCTGGCATCTGGTCTGGTCAGACCCTCTGCAAAACAGCTCTTGCTTCTTCCCATGGAAAATACCATGGAGGAATCTGTGAGTCAGGATGTGCTGCGGGCACTTAGGCAGCAAACTCCTCGCTGTACGTAGGGACGTGGTGTGTGTGTGCTCTGAACGAGGTGCATCTCATGAAATCAGCACTGAGCTGCTTCTAATAACCAGCCTTGCAGCAAGTCAGCTGTTCTGGGTTTGAAATGCGGCTCTTTACAGCAGGCTCTCAGAAAACAAGCTGGGTCATTGGGGGTTTTTGTTGGTTTCGCTCTAAAGGAAGGAACTAGAGGAAGTGGCAAAGTTCTCAAGATGTCCAGAGGCCTGTGGGTCTCTCCACTCCCAGCACAAACACATTAGGGGAAGGGGAATGCCCTGCTTTCTGAGACACAGCCTTGGGTCTATGTGATGCTGGTTTACTCCATGTGTAGCCCACGACTGTCTCCTTCATGGTAATTCTGGTGCTGGAAGGATGGGCACGTTCTCTAGACTGCAGAGGTGCCCCAGGAGAAGCTGCTAACAGGAACTGCAGATCTTTAGTGCAGCCACGTGTCCTTTGCTCCTGTTGTTCCAGAGGATGGTGGAGTCCTGCAGGTGCTTCCCAGCTGACTCCAGTTAAATCAGCCCTCAAATAGGGAGGCATGAGCTGCACCTGGGTTAGTCAGATGTCCACATTTGCTTTAAAGGAGTGAGAAGCACCCCAGCTGAGGTGGCTTTCTGTGTCTCTGTAGTTGTATCTGCATGAGGTAGGTCTCTAAAAGTTCATTTTTGGGCACTTTTTGGCTTTCCAGGGAGGTGGTTGAGTAGCCATCCCTGGATGTGTTTGAAGATTGTTTGGATGAGGTGATGAGGGATATGGTTCAGGGGTGAACTTGTAAGGTAGAGTAGATGGCTGGACTCTGTGATCCCAGGGGTCTCTTCCAACCAGAGTGATCCTGATTCTGCTTGGTGTGGTCCTTCACCAGACCCCATGTAAGACCCAGTGTGCTCTGGGTGCCAGCCAGGCTCTCCTGGGACAGGAGCATGAAGTCCAGAGGCTCGAAGCTACTGTGGACAACCTCCTCCTGGTGGCATCCTCCCCTGCCGGGTAGGGGGTCTTGTATCTCCAACTGGTAGCAAATCTGTTGTGTGAAGTGTGGCAAGAAGGCAGTTGGTGTCTTTGGCTTTCGTTGCAGGATGCTTTGCCAGCTGTTTCTTCCAGGCAGCTTTATAGTGAAGCATCTCATTAAAAACCAAGGGGATCCAAGTGGTGGGTTGAGAACCAAGAGGCAAGGAAAGTTCTCTGTGTGGAGCAGTGTTTGGAGTCATGAGGCTCTTAGCTCCTTCAAATCGCTGCCTTGGTCCGGGAGGTCTCGTGAGTGATGGTGGGTGCTGAGCAGAGCTGCTTCTTGGCTGTGAGACTGGCTGCTTTTTGGAATTCAAGTTGCTGTGAGCTCTGTGCTCACGCTGAGCTGGCCCGGTTGACTTCACGGGTTGTTCCCTTGGCTTCGTGTGAGTCGGTGTGCGAGTGGATTTTGTGGCCGCTGTGGTTTCCCACGCCGCGCAGCGTTATCGGAAGGGTTGGCTGGAGTTGCTCACCCCAACGTAGGAGGGCACAGGGATGGTGAAGGTGCCGGGGAATCACAGAATGGGTTGGCTTGGAAGGGACCTCTGTGGTCATCTAGTTCCAACCCCCGCCATGGGGCAGCAACACTTCTCCCCAGACCCCCATCCAACCTGGCCTTCAACACTTCCAGGGGTGGAGCAGCCACAACCACTCTGGGCAACCTGTTCCAGTGCCTCAGCACCCTCACAGGGAGGAATTTCTTCCTAACATTGAATCTAAGTCCCACATCTGTGACAAATCCTGCTGCCCCTTCTGGGGCTGGTGTGATGCTCTGAAACAGGTTTTCCCCTTCCACCAGCGCAGACAGCGAGTGGTTTGAGGGAGCCGCTTTGAGGAGGCTGTGTGCATCCCTCTCGAGCATCCGGACCGAGCGCTGTCAGATGCCACATCCCATTATTAATGTCTGTCTGCTCATGGCATTCCTGTGCTTGTGCCAGGGTTTGTGCTGAGAGTAGTCTCTGTCTGATGCAGTGTGAGCTAAGGATGCCAGGGACTGCTGGAGGATCTCCTGCAAATGACCTGCTTTTTTGGGGGAGGGGGGAAGATAATCTGTGGGTTATTAAAAAGACATACATTTAAAAATCCCAAAGTCAACAGACTTGCATGAAAAATTGTCTGCCTTGTCTGGCTCCCTTGACACTTTGGCTGTCTCAGAACAGATGGGACCGTATCCAGCTGCGGGAAGGGAAGTGCATTTAATGTTCACGCTGTGGTCACCGCGACGCGAGGGGCACCAACGGGCTCGTGAGGAGCCGTTGGGAAATTCCCCAAAGCCTATCGAAGCCCAGGTTGCATGATGTTGACTTAACAGTGCTGCTCAGAGTAGCTGTGCTCAAGCTGATCCAAGAGCCCAGGCTCTTCTGTCCTGTCATGAAAGGTTAGGTTTGATTAAGGCCAGCATGCTTCAAGAAGCCATTTGTCCCTGCAGATCTGCACAGGATGTTCTTGTGGGCTTTAAGAACCTCTGAGGAAGCAGAAAGCCATTTCTGGAAGAGAAAAACCACATGAGACGCAGACTGGATTGAAAAGGGAACAAAATAATCTCAACCATCCCTAATTTTCATGAGTGTTCCTAGTGAAAGACATGTTCTTCTCTGGTGGCATCAACCACTGATTGCCCTGGTGGGTAGGAGTTGCTTTGGGTGGCTTTGGCCATGTGGTGCTTCCTTGAAAGAGTAGAACTGACCCTAAAATGATTTCTTCTGTGCAAGAGAAACCTGGAGGTGAGTTAAAAACTGGCAGTGGTTCCATCCTTACCTCTCCTCTTCAGTGTGATACAGACACAGACACATACTGAGTGCTGGAGCACTCTCTTACCTCTGCTAGCTCCATGCAGCTTTCTTCCACCCAAGTAGGGTCCCCTGAGGTATTTCATAGCTTCTCACTTCCTCAGGAATGTCTCTTCTTACTTTGTTTAGAGATGAGCCTGGATTTACTCCTTCCTGACTCTTGATGAAGTTGATCTATGGACCATCTTAGATGAGAACAAAAGCCATGACCTGCAACTCTTGAGTGTTCAGATCCACCTCCAAACTCCACAGCTTGAGCCCATCTCTACTTTTAATTATCCCAGACTGTTCCCATGTGTCTTTGTCTGCAAGAGACGCATCCCCTCGTATCTGTCTCTGCTTTAGAACTCTATCAGTTGTCGGTTTTCTAAACCCCTCTATCAAAGAAATGCCCTCCCCTCCCTCCTAAATCTCTTGCACTTGGAACTTGAGGGAGCAGAGCAGATGCAGTTTGATGCCCTCATCCAAACTAATGATTTGTTTCTGGCTGAGAACATGTTACCATCAAGGGGTTTTTAATATTCTGCAGAATTTAGTGGAGGCCAATGGAGTGGGAGGGGGCTAGAGGCTCAGCCTTTGCCAAGATGTTTATGCAGCAGGAATGTTATTTATGTAAATCTGGAAGCACTCTCGCAGCGATAGCCTTGCTCTTGCATCTCAGCCTTTTTTCATTAAGTCGTTGATCTTCCTTCAAAAAAAAAACCCAACTGGGGGGTGTGTGTGTGTTTTTTGGTTTTTTTTATTCCCCTCTTTAAATAAAAAATCCCTCTGAAAACCGAAGACTTGAGCATGAAAAGTGGTCGTGGAAGAAATATTTACAGCACAGCTTCTCCAGGCTGCCCACATGACACAGACCACGGCAATTGCGGGAAGAATTCTGGGGTGGCAACTGGCTGAGTCGAGGTCTCACACATCCTTTCCCCCCCTTTCTCTTCTCCAGCCGCCTCCTTTCTCCTTGCAAACCAAGTTCTTGCAGGCTCCAGCATCCCACTGTCCTCTTTAGGTTAAGCCCAGAATCGCAGAGCTTTAGGGATTGGAAGGGACTTTGAAAGACCATCCAGTCCAGTCCCACTGCCACAGGAGGATCTGGGTGATCCAGTCGCACAGGAACATGTCCAGGTGGGTTTTAAACATCTCCAGAGAAGGAGACTCCACAACCCCCCTGGGCAGCCCCTTCCAGGGCTCTTTTTCACTTAAATTAAGAAATTAGCTTCATCTAAATGAAGAAGTAGAGCTTGGAGATCTCCTCCTAACTGCCCCAAAGCCTGTGGCTAGGGGCAAGCACCAATGCTCCTCTTCAGGCTGTTCCATTCTCACCGGTACAAAGCCCTGCAGTGACCGCATGTCTTGCATGAAGCAACCAAGTTCTGGCAAAACTTGGGTTGTGCTTCTGAGCTTTTTGGAAAGATTTGCTCTCCTTGTAAAGTTTTTAACATGTTTCATACATTTCCTCCCCATAAACAGCAAGATAACGGACAAGGCTGTGAGCAGCGCTGACTTAAAAGCCACCATGTAACGAGGAGGTTTGGCAGGATGGATTGAAGGATGTGAGGTGGGTGTCTATGGATGGGTTTTGTTGTAGGGGGAAACAGGTGAAAGCCCTCAGAGCAGGGCAGTGTTGGCCATGGTATGGCCAGCTGGGTGCTCATGGCACCTATCAGTGTGTATTGGGTTGGAAGGGGCAACCCCAGTACAACACTTGCCAGACCAGCTTGCCCACAGCTCCAGCCAGCCTGAACTTGAATGGCTCCAGGGCCGGGGCCTCCACCACCCCTGTAGGCAGCCTGCTCCAGGGATCCCCCACCCTCAGTTTCAACAACTTTCCCCTCATGTCTAGCCTCAGTCTGCCCTTTTCTAGCTTCAAACCATGACCCTCCTCCTATCATTCCCTGCTCTTGTGAACAGTCTTCCCCAGCCCCTTAAGGGATCCATGTAGCTTTTGGAGTGAGAAGGGAGAGATCCAAACCCATTCATGGAGTTTGGTGGCAGGTAGAGAAACCTGGATGAACGTGGTGTTCAGAGGTCAGGGTGTGTATGAAGCTGCCCAAACACAGTCTTATCCCCAGTCCCTGTGTGGACACAGACAATAGACTTGGGGAAACACTTCTCCAGAGCCCCATTATCTGTCCTGAAGAGCTTTAAAAATACCTCCAGCAAGGCTAATGACAGTTCTGGGCCCCTGTGGGGAAGATCACAAAGCTGGTGGTGCTGTGACCTTCACCTCCAGGTGCCTGATAAAGCTCCCACTGCACAGAAGAGGCTCCAGGGCAGGGTTGTTCTGCACCCCGTAGAAATTGAGAGCTGTAGTGAAGCGGATCCTGCGTTCCAAGTATTTGAATGTGATGATTCCCACGTAGGAGAAGGAGTTCAAAACAGCTGTGTTCTGCAGCCCACATCATTGCTGGAGCTGCTGGCAGGTCCCTGGTGCTGTGTGTTATCATAGGATGTGCAGTGAGGCAGCAAGTTCAATAAACACCACCTCTGCAGAGCAAGAAGGTGAACCTTAGAAGTAAGATGAGCAAGGACTGAAACGTCCTGGGAGACACCACTGATCAATAATGTGGTGAATTGCTTTGCCTGATGGGGACGTCTGAGTCCTGACCCACTGCAAACCCCTTTGCTTGACGCGTAGTTCCCAGGTGCCACTGCAGATCCCCGACATCGCTTATCTTTGGGGGATTTGCGTTATCGGCGCCGGCAGCGCAATCTGACCGTAGCTGATCTCTCAGATCTTCGGCCAACCCAAGGGCAAAATACAAGCACGAGCCTGGAAGTGGGTTTTGAAGGGCATATGTGGTAAAGGTGATGGACCAAAGGCAGAAGAAACGCATCTACGGACAACTCTGCTGCCTGTCGCTCGTGGCTTCTCCTGTGTGTGGTGTGTTGGTGTAACTCGTGGTAGTAGTGAAGGTGGTGAAACGAGTGGTGACAACAAGCCAACCTGTAATGCTGCTGTAGCAGAGCAATCCCAGCCCTGTCTGGATGCTGGGGGAGACAGCAGGGAGCTGTTTTACAGTCAGCACCTGACCACAGCGAGGCCATCGTCGTCCAAGCTTGTGGGAGCTCGCAGAGCACAGGGAAGCCGCTTGGATTCCCCGTTAACCCGCTGTGGTTTTGTGTCTGGAATGTGGTGGCCACTTCTGCACCCCTCAGTTCAGGAAGGACAGGGAACTGTTTGAAAGAGCCAGGTGCAGAGCCAAGAAGATGATGAAGTGAGGGGAACATCTCCTTGATGAGGAGAGGCTGAGGGAGCTGGGTCTCTTCAGCTGGACGGAGACTGAGGAGTGACCTCATGGATGTTTATAAATACATGAAGGGCCAGTGTCAAGAGCATGGAGCTGCTCAGGGGTGCCCAGGGATAGGACAAGGGCCAGTGGGTGCAAGCTGGAGCACAGCAGGTTCCATAGAAACAGAAGGAAAAACTTTTTCACTGTGAGGATGACAGAAACTTGGGACAGGCTGCCCAGAGAGGTTGTGGAGTCTCCTGCTCTGGAGATGTTCAAAACCCACCTGGATGCAGTCCTGCGTGACCTGATCTAGGGGATCCTGCTCTGGAGATGTTCAAAACCCACATGGACGCAGTCCTGAGTGACCTGATCTAGGGGATCCTGCTCTGGAGATGTTCAAAACCCACATGGACGCAGTCCTGAGTGACCTGATCTAGGGGATCCTGCCCTGGCAGGGAGGATTGGAGTGAATCATCTCTAGAGGTCCCTTCCAACCCCTAACTTTCTGTGATCCCAGCTATCCAAGACAGCTACTCTCAGCAGGAGGGCTAGAAGTACTGTGGGCTGGACCCATGGCAGTTGCCAGATCGCACCAGATCTGCCTTGAAGCCCCAACTGTTGGGCTAAAAGAGCTGTTAGAAAAGAACGTTAACAGCAACCAAGATGCTTTGTTTTTCCAGTGCATGTTTTCTATCGTCATCTGTTTTGTTGCTGGGTTTTTTCTAACAGCAGGTATGAGCCCAAGCGCCTGCATTTGCTCCGAGCAGTCATTCCTCAAGTTTCTGAACATCTGGAGTTTGACCTGAGCCTTCAGTGTGTGGCACTGGTAGCACAGAGGATTACGATGTGGCAAGGGGACGTTCTTACGCGTGTAAAGAATTCTTGGACTCCTTCCTGCTAGGGATGCTTGGATCCCTCAGAGATGGGTGTGGGAGTTTATGAGGAGGGGGAGGAGGGCTTACTTGCTGGTTTTTGAGCCTTGGTGGGTAACACCCTACCCGTGGGGCAAATAGCAAGCAAATCAGAACCAGGAAGTGATGTGGCACATGCACATGAAAAATAATGGGTGGGGAATGTTAACCCAACTCAAAAGGAACTTGGGATAGGTGCCAGGTCCTGCTGTGGTTCAAGCCCTTTGCTTGTCTCCTAGTTTGTCTCTACTCAGCGGCCCACTGGGTAGAACCTCCGAGGAGGCTGGTGCAGCGAGCGGCAGGAAGGAAGTCCCTCGTTGTTTTTATTTCTAAAGATGATTTGGATGAGGATGTTGTGGGGATTGTCCCTTGGACAAGTGCTTACTCATGGCTCTTGCATTGCTCAGCACCCTTCTCACTCTGTCGCATAGTTTATCTCACAAGCAGCTGATGCTGTTGTCATGTGCTGCTGATGCAGTGAGAAGAGCTTCTGATGTGGTTCTGGCTTCTTCAGTGCAGTCTAACAGCCAGAGTTACCCCCTTGTTGTTCAGCGAAGAAGAGGCTCTGGGGTGATGGAATGGTTCCCTTTCAGTACATGAAGACAGTCTACAGGAGAGCTGGAGAAGGGCTTTTTATGAGGCCCTGTAGTGACAGGACAAGGGGCAATGGCCTGAAACTGAAAGATGGGAGATGTGGATGGGATTTTGGCAAGAAGCTCTTCACCATGAGGGTGCGGAGGCACTGGAATTGGTTGCCCAAGGAGGTTGTGGATGCTTTGTCTCAGGAAGTGTTCAAGGGCAGGATGGATGGGGCTCTGGGTGACCTGGTCTGGTGAGAGGTGTCTCTGCCCACAGCAGGAGGTTGGAACTGGATGATCTTCAAGGTCCCTCCCAGCCTGAAGCAGTCTGTGATTTCCCGGACTGCGGCTCTGATGCCTCACAAGGTAATCTGGAGGTGGCTGGAAATCACTGAGAAGGGGACCTGCTGCCCTCTCTGCTCATTAAACTTCAGGAAGAACAGTAAGCTCTTCATGAAGAGCTCGGCGTGCAATTTTCATCCCACTATGGCTCCCTTCTCTTCAAATCAGGGGATCCTGTAGATCCCCCATGGTCTCAGCCTTCTGTGCCAGTCTAGCTGTGACCTGATGATGATACAAGTGTAGGGCAACGGTGGATCTTGGATGTATCGTAAGCCCTGAGATCAGCTGGTGTTGGATCAGAGATTTTCCAGCTTCTTCATGTGAGAATCATGGAATCACCAGGGATTGGAAAGGACCTCTAAAGATCATCTAGTCCAATCCCCCTGCCACAGCAGGATCACCTAGACATAGTCATGAGAAGTCCAGTTAACCCTGGCATGGAATGACCAAACCGTGATGGTCAAGCCCTGAGATGCTGGGCTTCAGGAGGCCTGTAAGAGGTGTAGGGTAAGAACTCCTGTGTCCCACGTGAGATCCTGTCCCACCACAATAGCTTTCTTGACCTACCACATGTGAGGGGTGCAGAGTGGCCACAGTGTGCGAAAGGATTTATCTTTAGAGGGTAATTCTTTAGTAGAACTGAAGGCTGTGGATCAAAGGGTGTCCTTCAAGAAACGCTGAGTATCTGAGCCTGAGGAACTGCTGGGTAGATATGATTTGTTGAAATAATTAAGAAAATGTGCTTGGTTGCCTTCAGTGAGGTGTGCAAGCCATCTCTCAGTGCTTATTTGTTATGTAAAGATTTTCCTGCTCAGATCCTAATTTTTCACAGCTGTAAACAGAAGACAAAGGGTGGTGGGAGGAAAAAAAGCCCCTCCAGCCCTTAAGTAGGAAGGAAGAGGTGTGTGATCAGAAAACCTTTGGCAAGTTAAGAGGATTAAGAAAGGCCCCAATGTTCTGATTTTAACTTCTCTGAGTTGGGCTAACATCATGGATTAGATTTGGGTGGTTAAGAGGAAGAAAATACCTCATTAAAAAGAAGCAATTTGGTCTAAAGTTGTTGTAAGACAATGGCCGGAGCAGCTCAACTGGAATGGTCTCGCTTGCTTAATTCTGGGGTTTTGTGTGGGGAGGGGGGGTGTGTGTGTGATTTTAATGGCCTCCCCCACCTCGTCCCTCCCCCTCTAAAAGCCTGCAGGGTTTGCTTTAAAATATCACTGCTTTTACTACTTCTTCCCTCTGGCCGTTGCTGTGTTTGGGCTGTGTCCCATCAACGGCGACGCTGGGCTGGTGGTGGGCACTGGGGGCTGCCAGTGCTGAATGGTGGCACTGGAAAAGCTAAGAGACTGGTCTTATTTTTATCCACTTATTTCAAGTCGACCTCTTCCTTCACAAAAGCAGTGCTGGATGTTTGCTCCCTTGCCCTTGGCGGAGCAGTAAACTAGCGGTGCTTAAGCAGATGACTACTGCAGCTGCGAAGTGGAGTCGGGGCTGATCTCTGCTGACGCTTCCTGCGAACAGCAGCAGAACCCTGGGAAGACCTGAGAGGCTCCGTGTTGCTGAGAAGGAGTGGGGTAGATCCTGCTCTGACAGAGCGGGAGCCCGTACGGTCACCACAGCAAGAGGCTGTAGGGCCGTGAACAGCGAAGTCGCAGCACGTTCAGCTGTGACTCTGAGCCCCTGCCTGAGAACCGTTCGGTGCTGGTTGGAGATTCACATGACAAGGTTGCCCCGGATTTAAAGCCCTCAGGTGGCTTGTTGGCAAGTGTTGACTTGGCGCGAGCCAACGGGAGAAGGATTGCGAGCGCCGCGGCTTAGGCAGGTGCAAGTGCTGTCAGCATCCTCCCACGTGCGGAGCTCCGTCCAAGGATGAGGTTAGTCCAGAGGAGGTCAGCAGATGCCACAGCCTTCCTTGGTTAGGCAGGTCTGGAAGGCATTCGTGCTCTTCCCGGTGGCAGCCAAATTTCATGGGTGTGCGTGGGAGCCCGTTGGCTTGGGCCATCTCCCCGTTACCTCGGCTGCCTTCTCCTGCGCCGGCTCTCCAACCAGTGCAGGCTTTTTTCATTTTCATCCTGAAAGCAGAGCAGCTCCTCTGAGAGCAGCTCTCTCGGCCGCCATATCTTGCCAATGGAAAAAGTGACGCTAAAAATAAACTCGTTTCGGAAAGAAGCGAAGGCAGCTTCCAAAATTCCCCAACTGAAAAGAAAAGAGAGTGGAGGGGGGAGAAAAACCCCTGAAGCCACCACCAGCACCACCCCAGTCTAGACAGCTGCACTAGGTGGAGGCCGGAACGGCCAAAAGGAATAAATTAAACTGTGGTTGAGGGGAGAATTTGTCTCCCCTGATTGCAGGACAAAAGAAACCCAACTCCTTGTTTGCAGAGAGAGATGTTTGGGGATTGCCAGGGCCAGCTGAGGGGTCTATTAGAGTGATGTGAACTGGAAATGGAGTTAGAGGCTTTGGCTGGTTGCATGACCCAACTCCGGACCACACACAAGACGTGGGGCGTTGGCGAGGCGGCGAGCAGGGGAGGTGGTGAAACTGCCTGCCTCTCCCCTGAAGCACACAACTGGCTTCTGCCGAGCGGCCTCGGTGCCATCCGTGGTGGTGGTGATGGAAGGAGAAGGGAGTCTCTCTCCTCTCTCCTTCCAGCTGCTTAGAACTTCCCAGCAGCTGCATCAGGAGTTAACGGCTGCAAGTTGTGGCTGTGGTTTTAAAATCCATGAGGTGGTGGATTTCCCCTCTTTATCCTTCCAGTCACAAGCTGAGTCCTGCCTGCGCTCGGGGTGGCTTTTGTGTCACCCCTGGGTGTTGTGGCTGCAGCGTTCCCAAAGGGGCTGGTGCTTTGTGTCTCCAGGCTCACCCACCCATCCGTGTGCCACGCAGACTTTGCCTCGTTTGCCCGTTACTTGATTCGGTGTGGGCAGGATTTCATCCTGTTTCAGTGCTCAGAGACTTCCGTGGAAAAAGTTTTACCCTATTTGTTTATTTTTTAATTTCTAAGGGAACGAGTCCTCTGCAGAAGCAGCCACGGCCGCGTTCTCGGCTGCCTGTGTCCTCTCAGTGGGATCTGTCGGCGCTCTGTGTGTTGGGATCTCTCCTGTGAAAAGGAAGTCCCTGTTAGAGAGCGGGCGCTCGAAGCATAGAAGGGAATTCTAAATGCTTTTGGTGTGAGGATTGTACCTGGAGCCTGCCTGGCTGCTGGTTCCCATCCTGTAGCCATGGTGGAGGCACCATCCCTGGAAGGCTTCAATAGACAGGCAGTCGGGGGGCTTCACCAGATGGGGTAGTGATCCAGGGCTGTAGGGCGGACACTTGGACATCACAGAATCATTGGGGATTGGAAGGGACCTTGAAAGATCATCTGGTCCAATCCCCCTGCCACAGCAGGATCACCTAGANCTATGCTTTGTGTCTTCTGTCCTGGAAATTGGCAGCTGACGGGTAGAAAGGGGCTGGGTTGTCGATTTGCAGTCACTAAGGGTCACTTGACCTCTGATAAAAGCCCCGGTGTCCAGACTGAATTCCAGTTTGCTTATGGGTTTTTTCCCACATGAACCTTATCCCATCATTTTGACTGAAATCCAGCCTTCCCTTTGTTTTTCCCACAGCTCTGCCCTGCACAGGGGCTGTTTCTGTGGTAAATGGGGGGGGGGGGGTTCGGTACCAGCAGTTAGTGAAACATTCAGAACCCAACTGGACGCGTTCCCGTGCAACTGGATCTAGGTGATCCTGCTCCGGCAGGGGGATTGGACTGGATGATCTTTCGAGGTCCCTTCCCATCCCTAATGTTCTGTGATCCTATGGACATCCAACTGGAAAAACAGGGTTTGCAGTTGTCTTGTTTACCCACTGCCGTGAACTGAACCCTTTCAGAACTGAATTATTGTTTAAAATTGGGTTGTTGCAGAGTGCGAGGGTAGCAGCCGGCTGTCTACACCCAGTCTCACCCTGTCCATGACATCCCAGCGCCTCGGCTCAGCGGGTGTTGGGTTTGTTATCAGACCTGGCTGTGGTGGGGCTGTCTGAGCTGCAGTGAGGGCCTTGCTGGCACCACGGGTGGGTGCAGAGGTTAAGATTAAGGAGTTTAAAGCTCAGAGAGGTCGGGCGAAGTATCTGTGTCCACAGGTCTCTTCCTGTTTGTGGTCTGCAGCCGGCTGGGTTTGTTTGCTTGGGATGTGGGACCACCACATCAACAGGTTGGGTTGGTTTGTGGTTCCAGCACATCGAGGTGCTGGAGAGGGGGCAGAGTAGGGCAGCTGGGCTGGTTGTGGGTCTGGAGAATGAGTCTGATGAGCTGGGGCTGTTCAGCCTGGAGAAGAGGAGTCTGAGGGGAGATCTCACTGCTCTCTACAGCTATTGAAGAGAGGTTGGGGTGAGGTGGGGGTTGCCCTCCTCTCTCTAGGGACCAGCAATAGAACAAGAGCAAATGTCCTCAAGCTGCACCAAGGGAGGTTCAGATTGGATCTTAGGAAAGACTTCTTCCCAGAAAGAGTGGGGAGGCCTTGGAACAGGCTGCCCAGGGAGGAGATGGAGGCACCATCCCTGGAAGAGTTCATCAAGGGGGCAGCCAGGGTGTTTCAGGAGATGGGTTAGTGGTTGGGGGTTGTAGTGCAGATGGTTGGATTTGGTGATCTTGAAGGTCTTTTCCACCCTTGAAGACTCTCTGATTCTGGGGTTCTTGCTGAGCTGAGCCTGCTCCTCGAGGTGTGTGTGTTAATGTCCCACTAAGGGAACAGCTGGGCTGTTGCTGAACTTCATTGTGGAAGGCCAGGGAGATGTCACGGGTGCCCTATTTACAGAGGATCTGCTCCTCCACTGGTCTGACACCTGTGGCACCATTTCTCACTTCGCTCTTCTGGAGAAACCTACTGCTCATAGTTTGGAGAGGCTTCACTGGACAAAAACCTGTTGGGATGGCCAAGCCCCAAGAGTTGTGGTGAATGGAATTAAATGTGGTGCTTAGGGACATGGTTTGGTGGTGAACTTGGCAGTGCCAGGTTGCTGGTTGGACTCGATGATCTCAAAGATATTTCTCAACATAAATGGTTTTATGGTGACCAAGCAACCTGAGACACATGAGCCCAGAAGATCTCTTTCCTGATAAGGGCCACTGCCAATAGGAAAAGCTCATTGAAAGGTCCAATGGTTGCTTGGAAGAAGCCACACCACCAAGCAGCAGATTCATAGATTCTTAGAGCACTACGTTGGAAGGGACCTCGGGGACTATCTAGTCCAACCCGTTAAACTAAAAATCAAGTTTAAGTTAGGTGCCCCAGCAGCCTGTCCACCTGGGTCTTCAAACTCTATAATGAGGGCGCTTGATCCCTTCCCTTGGGAGATGATTCCAACATTTAATTTTTCTAATTGTCTCTTCTCAAGGCTGAGTGTAACCAGCTTTCTAAGCCCTTCTTCCAGCCCTCTCAGCATCCTTGTGACCCTTCTTTAGACCCTGCCCAGCCTGTCCGCGCTCGGCTCACCTGGAGCTGCTGAGCCCGGTGGAGCCAGGTGGCGTAAAGGGGAGCCCGCAGAGACTGATCAGTCCCACCCTGTGCAAACAGCCCACGGGCCGGTGGGAGCCGGGTGGTTTTCCTTTGCAAACACGAACCACCCCGCGAGCTCGGGGAGGCTGACTCAGCACTGGGTTTACTGTACGAACCGCAGCCCAAACGAGGTCGGAGGCAGATAATGGTTGAGCTCTCTGCACCAGCAGTCGATACAAGGCGTCGCGCTGTCGCTGTCCCACCTGATCCGCTTCCTCCTCCCCAGCCTCCTTTTGATGTTTGCCTTCCTCACCCTGTGAAACTCATCCTGCTTCTAATGGATGATGTGGGGTTGGTGGGGTTTGTTCAGCAGCACAGAACAAGGATGTGGAGCTCTGAAAGATGCCTCTGCTCTTTATCAGCGATCGCTTTCAAGTACTAAATGCTCTTTCTTCCCCTTTTTGTCCTGCAGAGGTGGATCCTTCCCCCGCGCTGTTTACTAATTAAAATTTAGTTGGTGAAGAATAAGGATATTGTCCCTGCCGCGGTTTGATCTATTGTTAGGAGGGCTCTGTGTTGTTACAGACGAGATCAAAGAATTTAATTTATGATGGGTGGATAGGTCAAGTTCAGTCGGCTGAAGCGAGCGCTGGGCAGAAAGCACGGGCAGAAAGAATGTCTTGAGCAGCAGCCTGGGCAGTAAGTTTTTCCATGTAAAACAGCCCCACTTGCTCCATTTTTGAGTCAAAGTCGAGCAACCCTTTGGTTATAAATATTTGAAGACAACTGGGTGAAGTCTAGTAGCCCCCCTCCACTTGGTGCAACATCAAGAGGAGATAGGACACCAGCAAGAGGAACCTGAGGCGTGAGATAAAGGGGAAGCCCCAGGACCCTGCCCGCGTGTCCCAGCCAGCCCGGTTCCCCGGTCTGCCCCGTGTCTGCGTGCGTGCTGCAGCGTCCCGTGGGATTTCTAATGGGATTTTAAAACATCCCTTGGGCTCGCGGCAGAAACCTGTAATTGAGACCTAAAGCTGGTGCTGCAAAGCCTTAGTCACACCCTAATAACAAAGGGGGAACAGGGCAGGGGGTGGGGAACACATGTAGTGGGTCTGCTGATGGTGTTTGGCTGCAGTGTTGTCCTTGAACTCTGCTCAAAGAGGAACTGGATTATTTCCTTTTCATCCCTCTTTATGATGCACCAGTGTGCAACCAGGACTGACACCCACCTCTCCCCTGTGCCTGAGGGAACCATGAGGACTGGCTTGACGTGCACGATGAGTAACCTGGGAGCAGTTTCTGGGCTCTATTATTAGGATGTGTCTATGGCTAATAGAGCTGAGTCTGTGGTTTGTGCTTTGCTTGTGTTCGGCCCAGCTGGAGCCTGGAAGCTGTTTTGGGTGGGAACCACATCTCCATGGGTCTGTTTGGGGAGCGCTCCGCACTCCACGGGCTGGTGGAAGAGGCAGGGTAGGGCTGCAGCTCTGCTTGGAGCTGAACGAAAGGAGCGTTGCTGCCGCTCCGTCGCTGGGCTTTGCCTCCCTGTGTGTGTTGTGCTGTCCCAGCAAGGGCTGCCCCGTGTTTGGGGGGGACAAAACCCATTACGGGGCAGTTCAGCTGTCGCCTCTGGCTACAGCCAGATGCAGAATGTCACTGCTTTGGGAAGAAACAGCCCCATCCCCTGACCTGCATCCAGAGCAGGAGGGATTGGGGCTACGTGAGCAGCCTTCGTGCCCCGATGTGGAGCTCGGCTTGCTCACCCAGAGGGGCTCTGCTTTCCCTGCTTGTGAAGCTGTGGGTCTGATCAATGTCCCCATCTAAAGCCCCCAGGGTGCCCTCTCTGCCATGGGGCTTCTGCTCCATGTCCCTTGCTGCCTTGGCTGGCTGTTTCTTGTCCAGCTTGGGGGTGGTTCCAGCTGGTTATGTTGGTGCTTCCACCTCCTCTTTCCGTCTGCTCTTGCTGCCAAGCTGCAGCCTCCATTCCTGGGTTGTGCCCAGAGTTGAGACCACAACCAGGGAACTGAGTTGGTGTTAGAAACCCCAACTGGGATGGTTTGGGGGGTTATTTTGTGGCTGTGTTGGAGGAGTCGGGGGATTGGCAGCAGGGCTTCAGCTGCTGTGACACAGTCACAACCTGAGAACATCCTCGGTTCCTGATTCACCCTTTTTAGGGACTTGTTTGTCAAACCCTGCGAGCTGTAGCCACAGCTTGTACAACCCCAGGCTGCTCCTTCAGCTCAGGGAAGGTTTTGTCACAGCTCTTCTCCCGTCACTTCCCACTTTATCCTCCAAACCTGCTGATGGATAACCCACGGCCACAGTGGGTCAGACGATGCTCTCGGGCACTTTTTGAACCCAGCGAGAAGCTCTGCGTGTGTGTGATACCTCAGCGTGTCCTTGGAAATCCTGCCACCCACGGGTTAGATCCCAGGCGCTCGCCGGGTCCGGATGAGCCTGGGGATGCTCACACGCATCGCGCTGCTCATCCAAACCCCAGCCCCAACACTTTTCAAAACCTCTCTCGTTCCAGCTCTGTCTGCCAGTCAGCTTGGAAGCTTTAGAAGAGGAACTGGTGGGTGGTAACAGTGTCTGTCTTAGTGTCTTCATTGCATTCACTGCCCCTGCATTTTCTGGAAGAAAAGCTCCAGCTTTCTTTCATTTCTCATGACTTTGCAATGCATCATCTTGGAAATCTCTCTTCCCCTCTAGTTCTCTTAACGACGCTGTCTAAAGTCAGCAGCTAGAAAGCATTCGGCGGCAGTTACGAGCAAACTTTGCAAGCCCCCCTCCCCTCGATGCTGAGCGAGAAAGATGCAGAAAGGCTCTTTTACAGCCTCTTTTTTTCTGTCTCAGCAAAACTCAAGCAGCCCCCTGAGAGGCGTTAGGAGCTGTTGAGAACCAATATTTCGATGCAGTGATTTATCTCTGTGTTTATAGAAACCACAACGAAATCTTTTCTGAAATCTCCAGAAAGTTATAATTGGGAGACTCGTAGCCAGAGTTCGCGGAGCGAAAGGCTTTGAATGTCGAGGGATTTGTGCGGGTCGTTTCTGTTGACTAATAGATCGAGTAAACTGCCCCGGTGCCGAGGTGACTCACGGCTCTGCAGATGGCCTGGGCCTTCCCTCCGGGCTCACGGTTGGCTGGGCTGGATGAGATGCTGCGTAACCATCTCCTCTGGTCCCATGTCCTCGTCCCCTGCTGCAAAGCCTGAGGGCGTGTTGGTGGGGGAAAAGCCCTCCCGCGACCCAGCTGCAGGGATATTGGGTTTTCCAGGCAGTTACGTTTTTGGGAAGGCTCTGACCCAGCGTAGATGAAATGAGATTAGCTGGGGTCTTCAGGAGGCTGCCAAGGCAAGAGCCAGGGATGCAAGCGTGTGGGAGGAGAGGGCTAAGTGGCTTCTTCCAAGGTCAAGTCTCCCGGGGCAGTTTCTTGGTGTCCATTCCCTTCTGCCTCCCCTTTCCCTGCAGTACCTCACGGAACATTAGGGATTGGAAGGGACCTCGAAGGATCATCCAGCTAAGAATTTGCTAGTTTTGTGGAGTTTTTTAAGAGAAGAATTCTAAAAATCCCAACAACCAAAACCCCAAATAACAACAAACAAAAACATCTCCACAACCAAAACCCTCTTTACCCTGGGCGACCCCTCTGCTGCCTGTCCCTGCTGCTGTTGTGGTTGTGCTGGGACCTGCAGAGTGCAGCCACAGCACCCCCTTCCCTGCACCCCCCCCCCCTTAGATTAATCTGGGGCTGTTCCAATTGAGATGCTGCAGAGCTGTGGTCACTTCAGCTGGTGTCTTCTGGCACCGTGTTTCTTACCCAAAGTCATCTTCCATTTAACTTTGCATTTCCCAGTGTTACCCACAAGGACACCAAGGGGCTGGAGCGGGTCCAGAGAAGGGCAACAGAGCTCTGAGGAGCTGCTGAGGGAATTGGGGGTGTTGAACTGGAGAAGAGGAGGCTCAGTTGAGACTTTCTCACTCTCCACAACCACCTGAAAGGAGGATGGAGTGTGGTGGGGATTGGTCTCCTCCCAAGGAACAAACAACAGGACAAGAGGAAATGGCCTCAAGTTGTGCTGGGGGAGGTTTAGGTTGGCCCCAAGGAACCATTTCTTCCCTGGAAGGGTTGTCCAGGTTGCCCAGAGCAGTGGTGCCGTCCCCATCCCCAATCCTGGATGGATTGAAAGGCTGTGGAGATGTGGTGTGAGGGCCATGGGTTGGTGGGGGCCTGGCAGTGCTGGGGAAACAGTTAGATTCAATGATCTTCAAAGTCGTTTCCAACCTAAACTGTTCTGTGCTTCCTGTGGGCAGAAGAAGGGGAGCTGAGCTGTGTCTCGGTAACGAGCTCTGACTGTCCAGGAAAGCACTGATTTTTGCAAAATTAAAGTGTGGGGGGGTGTCAATGGATCTGTTCACAGCGACATAAGAGGCAGAGAAGTTAATGCTGAGGTGTATTTCTTCATACTCCCAGAGCTACACCCTTTGCAGAACAGTAGTGTAGCGGGCAGGTGGTAAGCGATCAACACCTCCGTTGGAGGAGAAGGCGCAACCCTACGCACAACCCCCTACAGACCCATCGTGCTCCTCTGTAGGTACCAAAGGTGTCTCATTGTGGCCATGGTCTAGGGGTTAGGGAGATGTTGGCATGAGGGCTGGACTTGATCATCCTGTAGGGCCTCTCCAGCTGTGATGATTCTGTGCTTGCACAGACTTTAAGGGTCTCCCCAGCCACTGGGATGTCTAAAGCTATATCACCAAGTGACAGGTACCTTTTCCTCTGCTCATGCTTCTACCCACCACAGGTGTCTGGCTGAGGTCTGTGCAGAGGCCTTCCTGGAAGCCCACTGCTGTGCTTCTCCATCTCCCTCTCCCTGTGGTGAGCTTTTGTTCAGCAAAAGATGTCCACACCAATTGTGGTGGCTTGGTGCTAATGGGATGAGAGGACAGAGTGTGAGATGGGGGCGATCGGTGGAAGATGGTGCAAGGGCTCCTCTCTGAGTCTTGGTTATGGTCATGGAGAGTGAGTGACGTGATGGGGAGAGCAGCAATGCAAGTGCCCTGGTGGCTACTGGATTCAATTCAGGAGATCCTGGCTCAGTCACACAAGCCCTGCTCTGCCTCCAGCCCATAAAGTGCTGGAAATACTCTCTCTTCTCCTTATTGATGCAGACTTTTGGGGTAGGGGAGTGACTCTTGGCATGAGTGTTTGGACTATGTAGTCCAAAAGAGACAGGCTCTTGTAGACAGCAGCCATGATGATGACACCCCAGACAAGGCAGCTGCATTTGCAGGTCTGCACAGGCTGCACTCTTTTAGGGTTATAGATGCTCAGAGGATGTTTTCTTCCTTTGCCTCAAAAGTCTGACTGTGCACCTGTCCTCTGGTGGTTTTCGGAGAGAACACAACCTTTCCATCTTGTCTGTTGAGACAAAACCTTCTTTCCTGCCTCCCTGTGCCTGGATCAGCAGGGCACGTGGCGCTGATGTTATCGTCTGCGGAGGGGACGCTCGTCAGTCCTCACGGGATCGAGCCCACAGCTTGCTTTCCCATTCAGACTGGGGCCACCATGAACTGGGCACTTTGAGGCTGCGACTCACAGGCCCATCCTCCCCATAAGACTGACTAGGAGATGAATGCAGAGGGACAACAGGCAGGCTGGGCTCTGTGGAAACCCTCCCCGTTTCTCCTTGGACCTCTTTCCATACTGATGTTTTCACAGGGGGCTTTGATCAGGGACAAATTGTTTTCTGCCAGAAACGTCCCACCAGAGGCTTCGCAAACAGATCTTCAGAGGAGGTGAACTAATAATTAATGATGCTGCTTCTGCGCGGGCTCCCGCGGGACCTGGTGCTGCTGGGCTGACCGAGAGCGTGAATGAGTTGAGCCTTGCCCTGCCTCTCACGCTGGAGCAGTGGATGGCTTTTGTTCCTCTTCAACAGCACGAGCAGCTCTTCGGAGCGCTTGTCCCCAGGGTACAGAGTGAAACCCCCACACAAGGGCCACCTGAAGTCCAGCTGAGCGGGTCCGCCTTGGGCTGGGTGTAGTGAAGAGGGTTGGGGAAAACCATTCCAGAATTCAAAGGCTGTCCTGATGTCTTTACTAGCAATATCTGGTTTGAAATTGAGTGAGCTCTGGGTCAGCTCTCTCTGTGTGCTCCAGCTGTAGCGTCACGGCGCGAGGACAGGGGCTCCTGGGTGTGAAATGGTGCCGGGAGTCACTTCAGTTGAACCCAGGCTGGTGGCAGGTGGCACCGCAGAGGGATCAGTTAGACCAGCAAAGAGCCCAAACCTCTCAACTGCAAACACCGGTCAAGCTCTCTGGTCGTGAGGACGTTTCGTGGGTGGTTAATTGATCAGTTTGCTCGGGTTTGTAGTGGGAATGATGACGGTTACCCCACTGCTCTGGGCTTGTGCTGGGGGGAGATCAATCATTGCTGTCGTGGAGGCTTCACCGATAACCTCTGCCTAGGGCTGGGTGAAGCTCCAACTGCCGTCTGGTCTTCCAAGATGGGAAAGCAGTGGGCTTTTCCCCTGTGGTTTATATATGTTTCTTAATGTGTGTTGATGCAATATGTTATTAAAATCGATTGCCTCCTTCGCTTATTTCCTCTCCTCTGGACTCAATTACCCTGCGTTTCTTTTGTTGGAAGAACGGGCTGGAGCCTGATATGAGAGAAATAATAGCCAACGCGTATTTCTTAAGGTGCAGGATCAGGCTGTCAGGCTGCTGGCACCAAACAACAATTGTTTTATTGTCAGGGTGAGTAAATAAGAGCAAGAAGCCTTAAGTATTGGCACATGTTGAGAGTTGGCCAAGAAAGGTCTCTGAACAATACATCTTCGGCTCGTTCCAGAAACCTCACGCTCGGTTATTTCTTATTATTAATGCTGCTGGCAACTACCCGCGTCACCATCTCACACTGACTCCGGCTCAACTGTTTTAGTGCAAAGCTAATCCTCATTATAGCTGTAAACACGTGTTTCATTTGGCCTCGCGCTCGTGGGCTGAGGCGACAAGGGCGGCGCGGGGTTGCTGTGTGATGGAGGTATGTCGCTGAGAGCTTCGTGCAGCCTGCTTCATCGTCTAAGCCAGGGGTCCTCAAACTTTTAAAGAGGGGGCCGGTTCACTGTCCCTCAGACAGTGTCAGGGGCTGGGCTATAGCTGGTGCTGCCTGGGAGCTGGAGGGAGGGAGGGAGAACCGGGGGAGCCGCCTACCTCAGCCCTGCCGTGCAGTCGGCAGGAAGTCATCTGCGGCTGCTCGGTTTCCGGCCCCCAACCTCCGGTGAGGCGGGGTAAATACCGGCAGGCCGCACTGCAGACCCTGGGGGCCGTATCCAGCCGGTGGACCAGGGTTTGAGGACCCCTGGTCTAAGCAGTGACGATCAGCCCAGTTGCTTCATAGGGAGGGATGTTTTCAGAAGCCTCCCCATGCTCGGCGTGGCTCCTGCCCTGCACCTTGCTTTGGAAAGAAGGGAGCACCAAGGAGAATGAGGAACAAGTGAGTCTGGGGATGACCATGAGAGCCATCAGGGCCTTGTGTGGCAGCTCCATGAGCATCTTCTACAGCTTTATGTGGCCCTTCAGACACCAGCTTTACTTTTATTTCCATTTTTTCATAGAATCATTAGGGATCGGAAGGGACTTCGAAAGATCATCTAGTCCAATCCCCCTGCCAGAGCAGGACCACCTACATTTTCACTGTTGTGCTTCCTTTACTCTCGCGCTCAGCCCGATTCCTGCTCTGCACCTCTTGGGAAGACGGGCTGCAGCAAGGAGAACACAAGCAAGTAAATCTAGGGATGGCCATCAGGGCCGTGCGTCGTCTACATCTTGTTGTGCTCTTCAGGTACCAGTTTGTATTAAAGTAATTTTTGTGTTGATTGTAGTGTGTCTCAGATGTCACGGAGCTTTAAAAGCTCCTCCCTTCGTGAGGCTCTACTCAACGTGGATCCTCTTGAAAATGAGACTGTTCTTAAGGGATCACACACGGGCAGCCCTGATGTCGCCAGTAATTTGATTTTGTAAAATGTTTTGCAGATTTTAATGGCCAAATTCAGTCTGACTTCCCAGCCTCCGGTGGTGCAACTGCTGGTCAGAGTAATCCAGTTCATGGAATCCTGGCAGTGACTACAGCTGAGGTTTAGGTGTTGTCACCAGTCACCAAACCTCCTAAACTGCAGCACCGTGAAAAGAGCAGAAACCCTGGAGCCTTCTATGGAATGAGGTCCTGCTAGAGATAGGACAAGGGGCAGCGGGCGTGAGCTGGAACAGGTTCCACATCAATCTGAGAAGGAACTTCTTCCCAGTGAGGCTGACAGAGCCCTGGAAGGGGCTGCCCAGGGGGATTGTGGAGTCTCCTTCTCTGGAGACATTTAAAATCTCCCTGGCCATGTTCATGTGCAACTTGATCTAGGTGATCCTGCTGTGGATCTAGATGATCTTCTGAGGTCCCTTCCAATCCCTAATGTTCTGTGAGTCAAGTAGGACCAGAGGTGGTCCTTCTGCAGTTCCTTTCATTAAGAAAAAAGAGATATTCAGGTGGAAATGATCTGTTTTCCCTATAATTACCTGTTTGAGATATCAGTTGTCTAGTCCTACTGTATCAGCTGGGCCAACAGTTAACATTACTCCATCATGGAGAAGCTCCTGGTTGAAGTGTAGCTTCCTGCTGGCTCTTTTGCTAATTACTGTGAAGCTAAGAGGTCCCCTACGAAGAGGACAAACATGGGGAGGAATCTGGAGGCACAAGGAGTTGGAGGACATTTTCCCAGGCTGCGGTCCATCGCGTGATGGGGGTCAGCGTGGTGGTTGCAAACCATTACCAACCTCCAGCGGTTGAGCCCAAACAGGAAGTCTCCTGAGAAATTCCTGAGCAGACATCGCCCATCTGCTTGGACCGGGGTGGGTGCCACCACCTGAGCAGCTCTCAGCTCGGTCAGAGTTGCACCTTTGCCGCAGGAGAGCTTCCTCTGTTCAGAGCTGGAGCCACAACCGTGGCTGTGTGTTTGCAGGTACCACCCGGTCGCAAGTTGTCTTCTTGTATTTAAATAGGTCCCAAATTCAACCCATACATCTCCGGTCATTAACACCCCATTACCCCTTCTCCTTCTCTGCCCTTCTCTCTTTTATTTCCACCGAGTGGTGGTAAACTCTGGGCCCTCTCTCAAACATGTGGTTGATATAAGAGGGAAGTTCTTTTCAAATATTAAAATGTTTTAAAATGCTGTTTTATAGCCGTCGCGGTCATCTGCAAGGAATCAGTTTTCAAAGAAGCGTTTGATGGACTGACAATCATTTGAGCCTGGGACGAGATGAAATGGTCCAATTCAAGCTGGATTAGGACTCACTGTTCTGGGGAGCACATGAGTTTAGAAGAGGCTGATGAAGCTGGGTTTTGAAACTACCACTTTGGCTTTTGAAGTGCGGTGGGATCCCGGCTGGCAGGAGTCAATAGCTGTTGGAGCTATTCAACAGCCTGTTGGAGCTTCCACACTGCAGTGGTTGACACCACCTTTAGCCCAACCACGTTGGTAATGGACATGGAGAACTGGGTGACTCCTGCGGTGACCGAGGCTGTTAGGAGATCTCGTTAGAGCGCATCAAACCAGTGTGGAGGTGCAGCGTGTGGAGAGCTCCCCTCGACGCTGCTGTGAGGGGGGTTCAGGGTACGATGTCTCAAAGAACTTCAGCAGACGTGGGAGCATGAAACCAGTTCCTCCAAGAAAACCTTCTCCTTTCTGCTTTTAGCTCAGTGGGTTCTGCTTAGGGAGACCTCATCTTTTGAGACAGGTTTGTTTTGTCCCCATGTGTTTAGGGTGATGATGTTGTAGCACTAATGTGACCTGGGGCATTGCTCTTGACGCAAGGCATCCTAGATGTCTGCGTCGTGAAGGTCAGAGCTGGTGGGGAACCTAAGAATATGGGACTGTCATGCTGTGTATAGAGGGTGTCAGTATGGAGAAGGGATTAATGTGCAGACAAGTGAGCCTGCCTTTCCTTGCAAGTTATGACTTGTGACTTCTCATCCTCTTGATTAAAGCTCTAAGGCTTTTGTGGCTCCACCAGTAACCCTGGGGCATTCCTGCAACAACATTTACTGCTCACCAGTGACCTCGAAAGACCATCCTGTCCTATCCCCCCACCACAGCAGGATCACCTAGATCAAGTTGCACAGGAACACATCCAGGTGGGTTTTGAATGTCTCCAGAGAAGGAGACTCCGCATCCTCCCTGGGCAGCCCCTTCCAGTGCTCCGTCACCCTCATTGTGAAGATACTGTTTGGTTTGTGAATTTAGAGCACTTTCAGCAAGGGTGTTTCAGTGTGTTCATCTGGAAGACACTAGATTGAGCTCTTCCTCAGCTGGAATCCCTCAGGTTCTCGGCAGGAGAACAGCATCTGAAGTTGCTGTAGTCACAGCGCTGCGTGGTGATGGACCCATGGCATCAGCTAACTGCTCCATTTCCATCGTTTGCACTGTCTGCACCAGATGTCCAGGTGCAGAAGCAGCATCAACTTGGGGTTGTTGGGCTTTCTTTAGTTTTTGATTTGCTTCAGCACTGAAGAACAGTCAAGGCTCCGGCTATCGGGAGCTGGTGCTGCTTTAAAATTCACTCCTGCTTTTCAGGTGTCCAACATCCAAAGTGCTCAGGGCACAAGGGGAAATGTAAACATTGTCTGTTATTCAGCCCACGACATCAGAGCATTGAGTCTGACAAGGCTCCGGGTACCCCTGTGTCCTGTCCTTACCGAGATCAGACGCTGATAGCCCTCCCCAGCGACACCCAATCTGCTGGGCTTGTTTTCACCAGAACAATCGGCCACTGTAAGCGTTGGTTCCGCTTCTCCTTGCCTGCCCTGCCGGAGCTGCCTCCAGGAGCTTTGCGCTGCCTTTTCTCAGGATGTAAGTTCGAAGAATTTCTTTCTCGAGTGCACTTTGGGTGTGTTTAAATACAACTCCAGGTGTCTGCTGCTTTTCCTTAATCCAAAGGAGGGAGGTGATGTTCAGGTTTTCTTTCGAACCTTGAATCTAAAGCTTCTCCAGGCTTTTCTTTTCTCGGAGACAAATAGATGTGGCATGAAAAATGGTGGGACTTCTTGGTGGGGTGTGGGCAGCATTGGATGGGGCTGTTTGGGACCCCAAAGTTGGCCGCAGAGGGAGTGTTGGATGGGGCTGTTTGGGACCCCAAAGTTGGCCCCAGAGGGAGTGTTGGATGGGGCTGTTTGGGACCCCAAGGTTGGCTGCAGAGGGTGAGATGAATTTTGGGTTGTGCTGTTGATAGTAGGAAAGGCTGAGGCAGCTGGGTCTCGAGCTCGGGGAAAAAGGAGACTGAGGGGAGGCCTCATTAATGTTGATAAATGTGGAAATAGTGGGTGTCAGGAGGATGGAGCCAGGCTCTGCTCAGGGGCACCCAATGATAGGAACAAGGGGCAATGGGTGTGAGCTGGAACATGGGAGGTTCCACATCAATCTGAGAAGGAACTTCTTCCTGGTGAGGGTGACAGAGCGCTGGAAGGGGCTGCTCAGGGATGTTGTGGAGTCTCCTTCTCTGGAGACGTTTAAAACCTGCCTGGACACGTTCCTGTGCGACTGGATCCTGCTGTGATGGGAGGACTGGACTCGACGCTTTGAGGTCCCGTCCAATCCCTAATGTTCTGTGATAGACTTCATACTGGATGTGGAACAGATACTGGAGCTAATGAAGGTGAAAGCTCGTTGCAGAGACTACACACGTAGAGGGTCTCAGCAGGGCAGAGGGGTGATGAAGTAGCACAACCTGATGTGTTTGTTTCTGCGCTGACCTTGCAGGGAGAGCAGAGCGGAAGCCATCCCCTTTGCCCCTGCCACTGGAAGACACCCACAGACTGCGGGGCCAGGACTGGCAAATAGCAGCGGCCTGACTTTGTGAGAGCTTTCAAATGTGAATGTAAAGTATGAGATGTGTATAAGAATTATTAGTAGTCATAAACCTGCTCCGACCCAGGCAGGAGAGAATAACTTCTGATCAGCTGGGCCGAGCTGGATATAGAACAGGACCCTGGGCCGGAGCGGAGTTCGAATGAAGCGGGGTCTCTGTGTTGTATTAGTTTTATAGTCTCTTCCCACCCGGCAGAGATCTCTGCTTCTCCGCTAATGTGAAGCGTATGACTCCGTGTTGTGTACGCTGCGCGTAGCTCGGGTGAGGAGGCGGCAGCCCGCGTGCTCTGCCAAGGACTAGTGGAGCCCTTGATGGCTCAGGGCTCCCAGGCTGGTGGATGCGGTGGTCCTTCCTGCCATCTGCGAGGATCATAGAATCATTAGGGATCAGAAGGGACCTCGAAAGATCATCCAGTCCAATCCCCCTGCCACAGCAGGATCACGTAGACCAAGTCACACAGGAACATGTCCAGGTGGGTTTTAAACATCTCCAGTGAAGGAGACTCCACAACCCTCCTGGGCAGCCTGTTCCAGTGCAGAGAGAAGACAGCTCCTTCCCAAACACCCGCTTGCTGTGCTGGAAGGACCTGGTCCTCTGGTCTCCTCTAGAGCAGTTTGCTTCTCTCTACTTAACTTTGGCCTCCAGGTCAGGAAACCTTAATAATTTCCTTTTTATTAATTTAATCCATAGTTCCTAGTAATTACCATAAATTAAGCCTGCTGGGGGGAAAGCACAGCCAATAAAGCACAGAAACCACCGGCTTTATTTGGGTAACGTCAGCACCTAGAGGATTGTTTCCTGTAGGCCAGTCCCTTGGTTGTCGTGATTAACTTGAGATCAGACCGAGAGGCAGAGAGTTTCCCGGCCACCTTTTAAACGGAGCCGGGACGTGCCAGGAATGCTGCTAATGCACAGGGTGCTGTTAACCGCTTCGCCTCGATGTGAGAGAACTTGTTCCTGCCCCTGTGCAGGTACCAAGTATTTCCTGAGGACCGTTTCTCTCCGGTTTGGGGAGCTTGTCTAGAGACCCTGGGCTGTTCTTCCCGACGGCGTTGGGATCATACAATCACCGGGGTTGGAAAAGACCTTCAAGCTCATCAAGTCCAACCATCCACCCTGCAACCACTAACACATCTCCTGAAACACCCTGGCTGCCCGTTCGTTGAACCCTGCCAGAGACGGTGCCTCTACCCTCTCCCTGGGCAGCCTCTTCCAAACCACAGAATCATTGAGGTTGGAAGAGACCTCCCAGATCATCCAGTCCAACCATCACTCCGACCCCACCACAGCCACTAAACCTAGGGCCACATCTACTCATTTCTTGAGGGACGGTGCCTCCACCCCCTCCCTGGGCAGTCTGTTCCAAGGCCTCCCCACTCTTTCCAGGAAGAACCTTTTCCCAAGACCCAATCTGATCTGTAGCAGCAGCGGGCACAGTTCTCCTCTCACCACCCCGGAGCTCGGCGCAGGGACGCAAACTGTGCACCACCTCCCGATAACGACAACAAACCAGCTGGTTTGCAGCACCAAGCACCCAGTTGCTTTGCAAGACCCTCCCGGGGTCCTCCTTCGCCGCCTTTGGGAGCGGGGCGCCCCGAGCCCGGCGAGGGAAGTGGCAGCTCCAGCAAGCCCGTGGGACAAGGCTGACTCCGCGAGCCCACGGAGGCCCCGCTAGTAAAGGCTCGCTGGTTTCCTTTCGGAACTGGGCTGACGCCAGGCATTCCTGAGTGGCACCGGTCCTCCCAGCGGTTTGTTAGCCGCGCAAGTGCTCGCCGAAGCCAGAGGTTACCGGGCTGAGGTGAGAGCTTTGCATTCCGGCCATGGCTGAGCTTTTTTTTTCCCCTTTAAATTAAATTCTTGCAACATGAGGATTTAATCCCTTCTCGTCCACACGGTGTGTGTGTGGATCTAGTATTTATTTTGGGGGCTTTTTCCCCTCCAGAAGTTTCATCAGGAGAGTTGTTTGTGTTTGCTCAGGTTGGCTCAGATACAGGGTCAGTAACTTTCCACCCCCAGAGCCCGCGGAAAGGTTTGGGGTTTGAGGCGGAATGGAGGGTCAAGTTGGAAGGTTGTACTTGAGTCGAAACTGGATCTGGGGGTTGAGAGCCACGAGGGATGAAATCTGTTGCATTGCCCTTGAATTTTTTCATTAGCAATAATGCAAATAAGCAGTTTTCCCGTGCCCGAGCCTCTTGAAAGCAGGGTTCCACCGCATCGAAAGCGCTGCGGAGAAAACGAGTGGCTTCCAGTACAGAACTGGGTTCGGAATCCGGTCCCAGAAGGGCAAGTTTGGAGTCGCAGGCTGAAACTTAAGCTCCAGCAAAACAAAAAGCATTTTGATTGCGGCACCGTGATCGGGGGCCGGGGGTGTGGAAGGACACAGGCTGTGCCCTGCTCCTGCTAGCGAGGGCCTGGAACCCGCTGGCGTCTGGGGAGGTGCCCCGGGATGGTGCTGTGAAGCAGGGAAGGCAGCTGCAGGCAAAGTGCAGCCCCTGAGTCCTGGGCTCCAGGAGCAGCCATTGAAGCCCAGGGTTACTTACATGGACTCGAAGCTTTGGCTTCTGAGCACGGGCTCAGCTTGCCCACCCTGTGCTGCTTCTGCCGCCGGCAGATGAAGGTAGTGGTTTGCTCCAGGGGGAAGGGAAAAAGTGGTTGTTAAACTCAGGTTCAGTCTAGTTTCCTTTCTGCTGAGGTGCTTGGCTGGTTTGCAGATGATCAGGCTGGTCTAAAGTCATCTGCACCAACAATCTGGAGGAAACACCCGCAGCCCGCTCCTGCTCGGCCAGGGAACCCCGAGAAGTTGCAGATGCTCCATCCTGGAAGTGTTTGAGTCCGGGCTGGACTGGCTGCTGAGCAACCTGCTCTGGTGGAAGCTGCCTCTGCCCAAGGAACTAGATGGTCTCAAAGGTCTCTTCCAACCCAACCCATTTTGAGGTTCTATGCACCCTCAGCTCTGGCTGTGCCAAGCGGACACCACTGGCCCTGTGGGGTATACGTCAGCACAGCATCGGGGCAGAAGCGCCCAGTGGCTGCAGCCATCGACCTGTACTGAGGTGCCCTTGAAAGTCTGGCTCTGTTGTGCTGGGGACTGGCCCAAAGTGGAGGCCCATGGGCAGGACCCATCTTTATCTTCCTCTACAGGCTCTCAGCAAAGAACCTTTTGATTTCCAGGGCAAAGAAAACCATCAGGGGTGATTAAAGATGTGACAGCTGGTGCCTGTGTCTCTCAGTGCAGTCAAGTCCTTCAGCTTTTCCCCGGTCCCACTGGGACAGACTCTCCCAGTGGTCACTATTTGCCTCCAGTGCCACCCACGGCCACTGCCTGAGCCAGCCGAGGGTGCTGAAGACCTGGGCCTGAATAGGGACCAAGAGATGGGGCTGAGAGAGCCTCGCAGCAACAGCTCATGCCTGGTCTGGTGCCTGGCTGTTGGTGCTGGCACCACAGTGGGGTTTGCTGAGCCAAAGATGCAGCTGGAGGTTCCACCACCCATCTGACCCGAGGTGAGGTGGCTCGGGGACCTGCATGGCCAGTCCTGCTCCAGTGGTGTAGCTGGGCGGACAGCAGTGCAGTGGGATGCTGCTGGTGGAGGATCTGCCCTGACCCTTGGGGTCACGGCAACCATCGCCCTGGCACAGCCGCAGCCCCAAACCGCACCCCTGGGCCGTCCCGCTTCACACTCTGGCCTCGTGCCCGGATTGTGAAAGCACAGTGAAGGGCAGAGATGTTGGTTTGGCCTTGATGCTGGTCCCACGGCATTTAAAAGCCCGGAAGAGCAGACGAGGACAAAATCCTGAGGTGTTTGGTTTGTTCAGATGGGCTGAAGCGCCGCCGGGCTTGTCGCTGCCCGCTGCTGGTGCCAGCGCTTCTGTGACCCTCGCTGGCACCTGCGCACCTGCGATGGGTGACGCCCGTGACCTGTTCGCTGGGACTTCGCAGCGCCCAGCTCTCCCATCTGCAGGATCTGATCGCTTGCCCTGATGGCCAGCAGCCCGGCGGGCTTTGGGTAGCTGACCAAGCCGTTCCCGCACCGGCCTGGGCAACGCGTCGCTGCGCTGGCTTACAGCTCTTCAGAAGAGAAATTCACTCCGCGCTTTGAAGACAGCGAGAACTGAGGCATCTGCCGCATTCCTTCCCGACGCGTTCCAGCGGTCGGCTGCTCTCGTTCAAAACCAGATGTCTCCTCTCCGATTTGAGCGCCGCTGACTTCGACCTCCTGCCCATTAGACCTTCTTCAGCCGGTTCCTCAGGGAGGGGAAGAGCCCTGAGTTAGCAGATGGCCAGGCTGCCTCTGCCACCCAACAAACCACCCACCTCAGGTGTCCTAAGCCAGCTTTTCTTTGCTCCGTGTCACAAAAGCAGAGCTCCCAGGGTCAGAAGGATCAACGGCATCGTCAACCCCTTCGAGCGTGTTCGTCTGGGCTGCAGTGACCATCTGGTGGAGTCAGGGCTTTCACCTGCACAGCCCTGCTCTGCTCTTCCCACTGCTCACTCTTCCCCGACCTACCTGCTTGGGAGGAGGCTGGGGGGTTGTCCTCAGTTCCATTTCCCTCCTCTTGCAAAGTGATAAATCTGTTAGAACCCAAGATTTCTCTCTTTTTTTCCCCTCCTACTTGTTTATTTATTGCCTTGGAGCTCAGCACAAATATTCCACAGTGGTGTCCGACAGCCGTGGTGACCAGGCCCCTTTCTGGTTGAGCAATGAGGAGGAGGGAGCCAGGCTCTGCTCAGGGGCACCCAGCGATAGGACAAGGAGCAATGGGTGCGAGTAGAACACAGGAGCTTCCACATCAACATAAGGACCTTCTTCCTGGTGAGGGTGCCAGAGCCCTGGAAGGGGCTGCCCAGCGGGGTTGTGGAGTCTCTGTGGAGACGTTTAAAACCCACCTGGATGTGTTCCTGTGCGACTGGATCTGGGGGATCCTGCTCTGGCAGGGGGATTGGACTGGATGATCTTTGGAGGTCCCTTCCAATCCTTCATGCTCTGTGATTTTGCTCTTCATTTAATCTGTCTGCAGCCTGACTCTTGGTGGCCGGTGCAGAACCACTGGCAAAGGCACCGTGTGAAGGCAGAAAGATTCCCCTAAGGAGCCTGATCCTACAAAACACCAGGGCTTTCACTTTTGGGAGTGAGCATCGGGCTCCTCTAAATGGAGGGAGGACCTGATCTCAGCTCATTTGAAGCAAGTTGGGCATCTCCTGAAGCAACATAGGAAGCGAAGTAGCGTCCATAGAGCAAGGGAAGCACTGTGTGCTCTCCTCTGCCCCGTAGGTCCGTCCCAGAGGAGCAGCACGTGCTCGCTGACTGATCGTGCACCCCAGAAGAGCCATCGCTCGTCAGGGGAGGTATCTACTTAATGCAAAAAAGAACCCGAGGTTGCAGAGATGCTCCGCACAGCCCGTAGCTGAAGCATGTTGTGATACCCCTGGGTAGAGATCAAACTGGAGAGGACTTACCGACATCTGATTCTCCTCAAGTGGAGCTGGATCCAAACCTAGCGAGAGGGGCATTTGTGTGTCTGGTCGGAGTCCAACAAGATAGAGCGGAATCACCTGGAGTTACAAATGTGTTGCAGAACCTGTCCCTAATCACATTAAGAGCTCTCAACTGGAGGGCTCGGTTGTTTGCCAAATGAAATATTCCCCCCAGTATCTGCAGAAAGGAATTGCAGCCTGGGAGTGATGGTTTTCATTTGGGATCGAAGCGCGGCTTGTGTTTTATGGACCCAGGCCTGAGCCTGGGGAAGGGGCTGTTAAACAGGCTTGGTTTTGGTGGGAATCAAAGGCAGGGCTACGCCATCCTCAACCCACCTTGGGACTAGCATCCACAGACCTGGGGACCAGTCACTTCCAGTATGGACTGAGCCATCATTGGGCTGGTGCTACCTGCCTCGTGTGAAGCCGTGATGTTGGTGGCACCCAACAGCAGTGGGTCTCTTGGACTGCTGGTTCCCAGCTGAGTTTCTGAGCCCTTGAGGTTCATGATGTCGTTTTCTTCTGCAGGTCTGGGACAGATGGTGGTTATCGTTGTTGGGCCTGAGGCTGTGCTTAGAAAGACGAGAAGAGTCACAGAACACGAGGGATCGGAAGGGACCTTGAAAGATCATCCAGTCCAATCCCCCTGCCAGAGCAGCATCACCTAGACCGAGTCGCACAGGAACACATCCAGGTGGGTTTTAAACGTCTCCAGAGAAGGAGACTCCACAACCCCCCTGGGCAGCCCCTTCCAGTTCTGTCGCCCTCTCTGTGAAGCAGGTCCCCAGAGCTTGACTGAGAGCCCACAGTGATGTCCAACAGCTGCCTGGGGAGCCCAAATAACAGCTTATTGAGGGAAACCAGCTCCCCAACCCCCCCTTCCCAAATCTCTTCTCAAATCTTCTTCTCTGGAGATGTTTAAAACCCACCTGAACGTGTTCCTGTGCAACCTGATCTAGGGGATCCTGCTGTGGTGCGGGGATTGGGCTGGATGGTCTTTTGCGGTCTCTTCCAATCCCTCATGTTCTCCTCAGAGCCACGAGGATGATGAAGGGAGGGTAACAGCTCCCTGATGAGGAAAGGCTGAGGGAGCTGGGTCTCTTGAGCTGGGAAAAAAGGAGACTCAGGAGGTGACCCCATGAATGTTGATAACTATGGACAGGGTGGGTGTCAGGAGGATGCAGCCAGGCTCTGCTCAGGGTCATCTAATCATAGGACAATGGGCACTGGGTGTCAGCTGGAACAGAGGAGGTTCCACATCAGTCTGAGAAGGACCTTCTTCTCAGTGCAGGTGACAGAGCCCTGGCAGGGGCTGCCAGGGGAGGTTGTGGAGTCTCTGGAGATGTTTCAAACCCACCTGGCCATGTTCCTGTGCGACTGGATCTAGATGATCCTGCTGTGGTGGGGGGATTGGACTGGATGGTCTTTTGAGATCCCTTCCAATCCCTAACGTTCTGTGATTCTGTAGTTGGCATGAGGATCGGCACCGGCTCACTTACCAGACCACCAGTCAGAAGAGATCAACTATTCAGGAAGCTTCCCAGGGAGGTTATGGATGTCCTGTCCCCAGAAATGCTCAAGGCCAGGCTGGATGAGGCTTTGAGCAGTCTGGTCCAGTGGAAGATGTCCCTGTCCGTGGCAGGAGGGGTGGAAGTCGATGCTCTTTAAGGTCCCTTCCAACACAAACCACTCCGTGATGCTGTGACATCTAAAGACTTGGTGATCATAGAATCATTAGAGATGGGAAGGGACCTCGAAAGATCATCTAGTCCAATCCCCCAACCCAAGTGACTCTATGATCTGCCCATGACGCCAAAGCCACCCAGCACAGGTGGCAAACTCAGCGGCAAGCATGGGGTGCAAAGTGGCCAGTGGCTGTGGCTCAGGGCTGGCTGTGCTGGCTCAGCCCTTTGAGGCTAATGCCAGGTCACCCTTGTGGATCAGAGGTTGCATGTCCAAGGATGGGACTATTTTCCCCAAGCTCCTAGCAACAAGCAGAAGCTCCCAGTAGGGTCAGTTGTCTGTGTGAGAAGGAAAATGGGTGAAAACATGGGGAAATCAGGTATAAAGGGTCTCCCTTCCTCAGCAAACACCGTCCTGCTACAAATAGCTGCATCCCCTCAGCCTTGTTCTGTCCCGGGTGATGCTTAAACTGCCAATAACCATGAGGCCGCTGTCACAGTGCTGCTCAATGGGGTGACAGATTATATCTCTAAAGTCCCTTTATTGGACCTTGTTCCCAGAAAAGCTTGCAAATTGCTCTGATCTCGGCAGACAAAGGCGCTGCTCACTCGCGGAGTCCTTGGCTATCCTGCACAATGAGGTAGGAATTGGTGAGAATTACCCGAGATAAAATATCCCTTCCAACATCAAAGTTCCTGGTCCCTTAGCTGTCAGCCCGAGGTATGTGAAAGTCCTGACAGGCTGGAGATGGAAGGAAGAGATAAAGCAAAAGAGAAGGGGGGGATAAATGGAGAAATTCCCTGAAGGAAACACTATAGCATTGGATTTGGCACAAAGGTTTCAGAGCAGCGGGTCTGCACAGCTCGTGGGGGTCTGAGCGGCCCACAGGGATTTCAGCTGGTGAAGCAGCAGGTAGCAGGTGGCTAAGGATGGTCCTGACCTTCATCGCGCCAACGGACAAAGGAGGAGGGAGCCCCAGAGATCGGGGCTAGATGACAACCACGCAACACCCCGCCTTCCCCACCTTCCTGCTCTCACTGTTGGTTGTATTTTCCCAGGAGGATTGATGAAGAGGGTCGGCTACTGAGGGGGAAGTACTGGTGGAACAGCACGGTCTGGCCATCTTTGCTGAGTGCATCTAATGCTCCTGCGGGGACTGGCCTCCTCCCATGGCAGGGGAGCTGGGCTGGGAGCGCTACCCGCTACGCCCGGACTACTACTGGGAGTGCAAAAGCCCAGCTCTTGGGCACTAAAGCCACAGGTAAGTCCAGAAGAGATTTTCACTGAATCAGAGTCAAAGACATCGAGTGGCAGTAGAACATCTCCCCGGTGGGGAAAGGCTGAGGGAGCTGGGGCTCTTGAGCTTGGAGAGAAGGAGACTCGGGGTGACCCCATCAGTGTTGATCGATATGGAAAGGGTGGGTGTCAGGAGGATGGAGCCGGGCTCTGCTCAGGGTCATCTAATGATAGGACAATGGGCACTGGGTGTCAGCTGGAACAGAGGAGGTTCCACATCAATCTGAGACAGAACATCTTCCCAGTGAAGGTGACAGAGCACTGGAAGGGGCTGCCCAGGAGGGCTGTGGAGTCTCTTTCCCTGGAGAGGTTTAAAACCTGCCTGGGCCTGTTCCTGTGACTGGATCTAGGGGGGGATTGGGCTGGATGATCTTTTTGAGGTCTCTTCCCACCCCCAACATTCTGTGACTCTGTGAGCTGAAAGGGCGCGTGGCTTGTTCACTTGCAAGCCCTGCCCCTTCGCGCTTGGCCAGCGCACAAAGCCCGTCTCTCAAACGACATGAGGGCCGCGTGTTACTCTCTGCCTCGCCAACGTGCGAAGGCGCACACGCGCTCCTCACCGCGCAGCGTCCTGCAGGAGCTCAGGTGGCTGCTTTGAGCGGAACACAGAGCATCTGAGGAACCCAAACGGCTCGCGCCCCGCCTGCATCGACGACACCTCCAAAGAATGGGAGCCCCAACTCCACCAAACCGCTTCTGAGACAATCCATCGCCGCACCTTTACGTTGCACACAGGGGCTTAACAGCCCCTCTCCAGGAAAATCTTTTACTGGGTAACAAAACCCCCCACTAGTTATTGAAAACACACACAGCTGATGCTTTTGGCAATTCCTTTTACTGCCTAACGTTTCCAATTCATGGCTACAGCGCACGGAGACAAAAATGCTTTGGCGGTTGGGTCATGTTCTTATTTCCCTAATTTTATTCCTTTTTGACTTGAAAGCCACAGTGCTGGTCCTTTCTGTGGAACAACAAAGGCACAAAAGCTGTTTGGCCGTTTCAGGGATCCTGGAGATGTTTTGGGGAAGAGTAAAATGCATACAAACATGCCAACAGGAAATGAGGGCATCTTTATGCTTTTCGGAGTAACCAGCGCTAGAGCTGAACCAGTAGGTGAGAGCCAGGGGAGGAATGAGTCTGTTGAATCTTCTAAGGATCAAAAAGGACTAGGCGACGTTAAATGGTTTTTAAAAGATGAGATAATTTGCATCAGATCACCCAAAGAGCCCCTGGCACTCACCTGTTGTGTGATTGGAAACTATCACATCCTCCAGCACTTCTCTGGGCTGGTGTGAATGCTCCTCGCCAGGTTAAAGCTGGTCTTGAGTCTGGCCTCCACACAAAGGATCCCAGAAGAGAGCCTCTCCCTTCAAGCATCTCCAAGAAGACGTTGAAGGAGAGGCTTCAGTCACAAGTGGTGTGAAGCATGGAGTAACATAAGTCCTTGGAAGCACTAGTGTCGTGCAGGCCCAGTGAGAGCAGCTCCACAGAGCCACTTCGAAGGCTGTGACTCCCCAGGGTGGTCTCCAGTTCCTGAATCCAGATGCTGGTTCATCTATGGAGACCATCACTGAAGGCCCACAGCAGGATTCCTGCTGCTTTAACCAGCCTTGACCTGGAGCGTGCGTGGACTTACTGGTGAAGAGCTCATTGCTTACAGCCCTGCAGGCAAGCGGAGCCTTCGCTGGGAGAGAGACGCGCAAGTGCTCCTGAGCACGATGTGTCCTTGTCTGCCCGGAGCTCTGCTGTTCTCTCTTTTCACCGCTTCCCGTCCGACACGTTTCGTCAGGTCCCAGCTTGCTGCCAGCTGATCTTCTCCTCGCTGCGTCCGCTCCCTGCCGTGCACGTCGTCTTGGCCACGGAAGTCCACCAGCAGAAGGGCAATCAACTGGGCAGATCAATGAAGCTCACGCTTCCCCTCTCTCCTCCCTTCGAAGTCAGAAAGCCCACTCTGGCTTCCAGCACACATCAATCATTACACGCTCCTGGGGCTCAGGTAAATTAGCAACCTGATTCTTTTCCCTGCTGTCACTTAGAAGAAAAGGGCTTCTTATTTGCCATGCAAGGAAAGTACAGTAAACCTAGAACTAGATAAAAGGGAAGTCATCAAAGATATTTAACCGCGCTCCGCCAGGTCCCATCATTTGTGTAGATGTTAGCTGGTGCATTTGAAGAGCTACAACAGCCTGGACTCAGGTAGGAAACAGTGCTGCTCGACTGCAAAGGGCTCTGAGCTCCTGTTCTTCTATGAAGTTACAAGGAGAAGTTCGGCTCTGATGTCCACTGCCAAGAACTGCCACGGTGAGCTGGGCAGACCTCACAAAGCAGCGGTGTGGCCCTGCTCCTTCACTAGGCACCGGCTTTTGGGGTGACCACAGCATCCCTCTGGTCTTTGCTCACAGGTGGGAAACGCCTCCCCTCAGCGGGGGAAGTTACTTTGGATTGTCCTTCTCGCTTTTGCTTGCGAGAGGACAGCACATCCTTGGTGTTGTGGAGAAAAACAGCTTCTGGGCTCTACAGAAAATGCAGAGGGAGACTGAGCGGTCGAGGATCGTGCTGGGAGTTTCTCACGGAGGTAACAGCCATGGTGAAGGAGGACACAGAAAGCCTTCAGCTGGTGCTAGGATGACAAAGTCTGAAAACAGTCATCATCACGGCAGTGCTTCTGCAAGGGATGCTCCTGCCCCTGGCAGCTGGCTGTGTGGAAAGGAAGAATGCGCCACCTCTAGACGGCTGCGACTGACGGTCGTTCACATGAGCGCCTTCTCCTTCAGAAACTCCTCCCGTGCCAAATCACACCGAGTACTCAGGTCAAGGCTGGGACACGGAGCAAAACCACCTCCTTAGCCTGGTCCACAGGTAGCTGTCAGGCTTCCCTGTGCCAACAGGGCAGGTTTTGTGTGAAACTGTTTGATTAAGATGAATCATAGAATCATTAGGGATTGGAAGGGACCTCGAAAGATCATCTAGTCGAATCCCCCTGCCACAGCAGGATCACCCAGACCCAGTTGCACAGGAGCATTGCAAGTCTCCCCTGGACTCTGCTCACGCTAGCACCCAGCTTGGTTTTGTGCTCAGAAGACACTGGTCTGAGTGGCAACCAACTGTTTGGCTCTGCAGGAAGTCCCACATCCTCAAGGTGATGAACTAGCTCACCGTGACCCAAGCGGGCATTACAGGATGAGACATGTTCTGGTGCCAGACTCCAACTCAATGTTCTTTCAGTACTTTGGGGAGAAGAAGGAGGGAGACAAGAGTCCCCACAAAGGTTTTTTACATGCCTGAGTCAAATTACCCTCCTTTCTGTGGGGTTTCTTCTGAAATAACAGATCTTACTGTAACCAAATATTGCCATCCAGGAAAGCCCTTTTGCGACCAGCAAGGAGGCTTCTTCCTTCCCAGTAGCCCCTGAAAAGGCCCTTTGTTCTCGGGCTGAACACCTGGAGAGTGTTATCAGCAGTGGCCTCTCTGGGCCGGCGCGCAGAGCAGCTGCGACCAGACCCAGTGCCATTGGCATTGGCGGCAGCGCCCAAACTGCTGGCACCCAAAAATCATCCTGTCTGGGCCACTGCAACTTTGAGTTGTCCCCCTCTTCCATGGGGACCAGGGGAACCGGTCCAGCCTGTGTTTGCTTTTTGCTTCCCATCCTAAAATGAACAGCCTCATTCCAGATGGTCTTTAGACAACCTTGAGGAGGTAGCACCTCCGCTGAGAACGGAGAACAAGCCTTGGGCACTCCCACATCTTTCTGGAGAAACTGGTGATGTGAGAGGTGAAGGGCTGACACGGGGCACCGGGGAGAGTACAAGGGGGAACCGCTGATTGGAATGAGGGGTAGGTCGCCCGCCAGAGAGGGAATCATCTGACACGAGCCAGGAGAAGGCTGCGCATCAAGCGGGCCTCAGGAACTGATTTCTGCTCTGCCCATACGGTCAGCACTGCTGCTCGTGTCCGTGACAAGGCAGTTAGAGCCATGTCTGCTCAGAAATCCAAGGCAACCCAACTGATTCAAGACTGCAACAACATCCTGCAAAAACTTTACCTGGGACAAACCGCAACCTCTGGGTCCGTGTTCAGGCAGCCTGCAGCCCGCGGGACACCTAGACCTTGATCTCTGTCCAGACCAGCCGTCCCGCGACTCTGCGCCTGCATCTCTTTCCAATATCCCTCCCTTTCTTCCTCGCAAAGGGAAAGCTTCCAGGTTTGTTCCTTTCACTTTGCTCGTGGTCGTGCTCTTGACAGAAGGACTTAGTGTCTTTGCAAGGAAAAGGGAGACACGTCTCAGTTACATAAAAGTTTGTATCAAAATTCAAGAATCCGGATTAATTATAGGAGCCTCGTATCATTCAATTGGCTTGAATAGCTTTAAAGATTAAGCAGATCCAGGGCCTAACAGAACCAGAGCCAGTAAGACAATGGCTGAGATTTTCCTTTGAAACAGAATCTACAGGTGGTTTCTGTGGGTTTCTGTGTCTATCGGGCCGGCTGGTTTATTTTTGTGCCGTATCCGATATCACAGAACCTGGCAGCAGAAATCATATAGCAATTTGTGAGAGCTTGTTGCTGTTCTAGATATCATATAGTCGGTTCCACACCAGCAGAGACAAAACCAATGCCTTTACTCCTCGAGTTTTCATTCAGAGGATAATGATCTCTGGTAACAAAATATTTGGCAGTGGGGTTATTTAAAATGCACAGAGGAAATGTTTGTCCCTAATTCAAGGGACTGCGGTCACACAGTCTCTATTCACCGCGTGTTTACCAGCGAATGCCAGAGGCTAATCTGCAACGACAAAAAGCCCAGGAGCGGGGTGAAGTTTATCACTCTCCATCCTTAACCCACCCTGTTGTAAGGGAGGAGGAGGCGGAGGGGGGGAAGAAGTAAATTCGGAATTTCTCTGTGGCCAGAGAACTTATAAACCCTGAGTTATACCCAGCAGGCTGTAGTGGCTCCTTCGCTAAACGTCTAATTAAGCGGTTGGGGTGGGAGGGATTTTTTTCTCTCGCCGCATATTTTTGTGTTTTAAAATCCCTCTGCATTAAATGACTTCTCGAGTTTTCCCAACTTCTCGCAAGCACAGGCGAGGGAAGCGAGAAAAAAAGAGCAGAGGGGAGAGTTCAGTCGTGGGAACAGGAGTCAGGGACAGGGATTTGCAGTGGCTGAAGGTAAATCCTCCCCGAAACCTCCTCCCAAACCGCCTAAACCGCAGCCACGATCTGCCTGGGACCATTTGCCGTTTAAAGGGAGATGTTCGTGTTTGGGTTGAGCCGGGGCGATGGAGAGGTGCCGGGACCCCCCGGGAGGGTCCGGCTGGGGCAGCTCCTCCTCTGTGTCCCCGCGCTCTCCCTTCTCCCTCGTTAGGAAAAGTGTTAGAAAGTTGCTGAAGTGCGAAATGAGCCGGCGAAATCTCGTTGTCCTCATTAAACTCTGACAAGGAAGGGTGACAAGAAGCAGCGGAGGGGAAACAATGCGGGCAGTGTTGGGGAGAGCCCCGCTCCGGGGGCAGCCTTTGTGCCGGCCAACAAAAGCTCTTGTTTGCGTGTGTTAAAGTCCATCAAACCGCAGCAGCCCCAGGTGCAAACGCCAGCCCGGAGAGGCCACGCTACCAGGGACCCCGTCCAGGGTCTCGGATGGGGATGTGCTGCATCTCCGGTTTGCTTCCGTCAAGGTATGTCAGGATATTGCAAAGTCAGCAACTCCTCACCGAACACAAGAGCAGCTTTCCAGCTCCTGGTTCAACCAGAGGAATTCAGCCCAAAAGGTGCCAAAGAGAGGGGCTGTGCGAAGGCTAAACACTAAAAAACAAAGCCTCGCGCGGGCGGAAGCCTATAAAAACAACCTCGGCACAGCGTTAGCGGTTCGTACGGCTGGCACGGCACGTTGCCCAAGGAAAAGCATTTCCAGGTCCTGTTGCAACACATCCACATCACTTTATCCCCAGCGGGTCTGCCTGGGATCTGCCCCACAGCTATTTTAAGCTGTGCTGTTCGTAAGGATTCATTGCAGTTGATAGAAGCGGGAGACTTGCCTTTTCTGCTGCAATTAGACACAAAGGCTCCGACCTGGCCAGCGCTATGTGCTCTTAGCATGTGAGCAGCGCTGCCGAAGTCATCTGGGACCGCTCATGTGCTTAACAGTAAGCCCGTGTGAGCTTGGGGGATCAAGGCCTGAGGCAGTATCTTCTTTATGGGCATTTGCTTACCTGCTCTGCTCTGTGCTCTGCAAAACCATGTCTCTAGGAGGACCTGGAGCAGCCGGAGTCCGCCAGGCACGGCTCGCAAGTCGCATTATGAAGCCGAACGGTTCTTCCCGTAACCAAACTTTGCTTGCAGGAGCTTGACTGGGGAAGACATTACGGCACCGGCTCCGTTGCCTTGCGAACTGTTCAGCTGTGCGAGCCCGTGTGTAGCGAGGCGTTAATGCAGAAGTGCTGGGCACTGGGCCCGGAACAGACGTGACGATGAGTAGGAGCAAAGAGCCAGGGAGGAAGGAGCAGCAGAAGAAAGGACAAAGTTTTAGGCTCCTCAGTTCCTGGCTAAGCAGCCACCGCTTCCGAAACCTGGGCACCGGCCTCTCACCAAGAGAAAGTAGGAAGCAACATGATCTGCAGAGAAAACAAGGATGTTTGTTTTTTCATTTGCCAATCTCACAAACACAAGCTGTTTGCAGGCAAACGATCCGCAGGTCTCCACGGCTGGATCAGCGCTGGGAGGGGTTCCCATCGGCTCCACGGTGCCAGACACACTGAATGGTTCGTGATGGAACAGGTCCTCGAGCCTCTTCGAGGTGCAGGCGCTATCTTAGTAGGCTATCACACACTTGCTTCTGTTCCTGCTCCCACTCTCCTCGTCTTCCAGTGCTGGGCCTGGCAGGGAGAAGCAAAAGCAAGAGGAAGTAGAAGTTGGTTTAATGGAAGAGGCTTTAAAACATTCAGCTGTTTGTTATTTCCTCGCCACTTAACTTTTCCAGTTGACTTTGGAGCCAGGCAAAGGAAAGGGAAGACCAGTCCTCCTGCGCAGTCACAGTTCAATACTTAGGATATGCATGAAGAAAATTAATATGATTGAGGGTTTTGCTTCGCGAGGTAATTACAGTGTGAAGTGCAAAAAGGCTGCGTTTCGTCCCGTGAGCCACCAAAGCCCTGGCTTGCATCATGAGGTCACGTTTAGGATTACAAATGCTTATAGCATCTTGCGTCGCTTCTCTTCACCTGCACTGACAGACTTTGTGGAGCTGCAGAGCAGTGGTGAAAAAGCAGCTCTTCTTCAGCCCTAGATGAGTGAAAATGGAGGACTGGACCTATAGGGCACGAGAAGGGCGGCTGAAATACTGGGAGAGCGGTGAGTCCGTGCCAAGGATCATCCAGTCCCACAGCCCTTCTCCACTAACACTCAGCACAGCCCGAGTAAGGCTGGATTAACTTACAGAAACCCTGCGTAAACATGTGGTTTCTGAAGGATCTTCCTGACAGTCTGATCCGTATTTTTCCAACAGCATCTCTCCGGATTCCAGTCCTTTCGAAACCGCCTGTGAATACTGCGATAAACTGAGTAGAACCTGCTGCAACACGGTAGGTTTTGTCACCAATTTGGGGCCATTTTCAATGTCTTCATCAGCTGAAGGCAGCAGGTCAGTTATCACCACTTCTCCTACCTGCTTGACAGGGCATCTCATCATGAGAGGCTTCAATGAACCCAGCAAGACGCCGTGTAAAAGCCCAACTTTCAAGCAGCAGGAATTAGCATTCGATCCCTACAGAATTTTTTAGGTGGATAAATAAGCCAATAGGTGCTTTGGTCCTAATTAGCTTCTTCCAAGGAGTATTTAAGGGATTGTTTCTCCCTCCTGGCATGAAACCATCCTGGGAAGAAGGGACCCGGCTGAGGGAGCTCACTACACCCCGTTTGTTTCTGGGGTCTGGAACTGCTCTTGGGACTTTGCAGACAGAAAATATTTGGGAAGACAAACCAAAGCCAAACCCGCTGGCAAAACACCGTCTCTCTGCCTTCAAACAGCCAGCCCGTATCAATTAAACAATCTGCTGCTGCTACCAGGGAGCCTGTAAAATGCCAATCACACCCTGGGGTTCAAAACAACCCACCCAGCTGCTTACCCGCGTCGCGGTGAGTCTGGTTGAGGGCGGTGATACTTTATGATTTTTAAGTTTGCTTAGAAAAATGAACACGAGCCCTTGAAAACTACCCGTGGAAAACGAAGCTATAGGCATGGTAAGTTTACAAGAGCTGGCATGGAAAACGCCCGGCTGAGAGTCACCGGGGAGCAGTGCCCAGTCTGCTGCGTGTTCTGCCTTGTCTGTGCGCCCATCATCAAAACACTGAGGCTGCAGGTGACTTCAGATTGGGGAATCCAAAATGAGCAAGACCCTTGATATTAATTCATCGCTGTCCGCCCTCTTGCATCGTTGGTAAGACGAGGTCAGCGTCCTCTCGAAATTGTTGGAGGAGGAAGAGCTGCGTGCGAAACACTCAGACACCGCTGTCACGAGCACCATGGAAAAACCATACGGAAATGAATAATTCTCTGCCCAGAGCACAGTTTGAATAACAGGCAGTTAAAAGTCCCATCGCTGCACATGAAACAAGAAGAGAATAAATCATGAGGGGAGCTGCTCTCTCAGGAGCAGCAACCACTGCCAGTGCGGAGCGAGGGGATGCCTGCAGGAAAAGGGCACGGATAACTCAATTACGGCTCATCAGGATGCGCAGAAGCTGGCAAATTCGGGTCACTCCGAGCTGCCGAACGTTGGAGCGTGCCGTAGCCTTTGAGAGTACGTTGTGTCGCCGCACATTTCTGTCCGTGGGGGCTTCAGGATATATGTAGAACAAGGCTTGGCGCTGTGTCGTGATAACTACGGAGCTACGGGATGACTGGTCTAGATGCAAAACATCATTGAAATAACAACTTGTAAGGCAGCTGTCAAAGGCTGCGCCGCTGCTGGCTGGGCAAACCGCTGTCCTCTAGCTGAGTATCTGCCCCACTGCTCTCTTCATCATGAGGAAGGGTTGGAATCGATGATCCCCAGGGTCTTTTCCAACCTGAATGAGTCTATGGTTCTATGGTGCCAAGGTTGTCAAGAACTGCTGTTCTTTGAGGTGATGTGGAGATGTCTTCACTGATACTCTGGTTACAACCGCCCTGCGCTCCCAGTGTGGAGCCAGGACACAAGACACCAGAGGAGTTACCACCAGCAGACATCTCTTCATTATGGTCACACGAGGTGAGTAGGTTGGAGATTTAATTCCTGCAGAGAGCCTTGGCATCCACGGCAGATAGGGGGACGGCTACATTGCAGCAGGAACACGTCCCGTGACTGCGCTTTGGCACAGACAGACTGACTGGCACAGAGGAGCGTAGTCAGGTCTAATTCGCGGTGGCAGGTTTAAGAGTGGCCACGTCGGGCCCAGCAGAGGAAAGGCAATCTTCGCGCCAACTGGCAGGGAAGAGCTGCGGCACTCGCAGTCTAGAGACTTGCACTGAGAAGCAGCTCTGCGGAGCGGCGTGGCGCCGGGGAATTCACAGCTCACGCAGGATACAGATTGCAAACGCCGAGAGGACCTAACAGGGTGACTCCATACTAACGTGACCTTTCATTAACAGGCGCTCTTCCTCTCGCATCTCCTCCTGACACATTATCAACTGTCACCAACTGAGACAAGCCCTGGGGTTTCTCAGTGCTTCTATCAGAACAGCGGCACAACCCTACTGGAGCGTGGGACTGAATAGAAAACGTCTCCCATTTGTTCTGGCTGGGGATGTTCTAGGGCATCTCCCGCTGAGCTCGCCATTCGGCAGTCTGGCGGCGTGAGTAGTTCCACCTCTGCGGATCTGATGTCAGCTCCAGCAAGAGAGGACACACCTCCTGGGGCTCTTTCCATTTATGATGGGACAGAGTTTGTCCAACGATAGACCAGGCAGAGTCCACATAAGTCACTGAGGTGGAACATTTTGTTACTCTTGAGCTGCCACATGGGGAAACACCGCATCCCTGTTGGTGAAAGTAAAGTCCATTCTTGCAGCTCATTCATACGTCACTGACTCACAGTTTTCCTTACACATCCCCACGCTCTGCGTGTGAAACTTTTCCCTTAGATATAGCTCACCCCGTGACACCGTTCATTCAAAGGAGTAATGATGCCTAAAATCATTTTGCCAGGAATGTTGTGTAGAAAAATATTGCTCACAAGAGATAAGAGACGCGGTCATTCCATGCAAGATGACCCACTGGGATGACTGCTTAGATACTGCTCATCCAGGAACCTCTTATTCATCATTCCCCTCATCCAGAGATTTCACTCTCTAATGACCAGAGTACTCTGCACTTTGGCTGAGCGTTTCTGAGAGCAACAGACAGAGAGAAATGGGTGAATTTGATGGATGTTGTGTCACCTCAGTAACAACTTCTTTCTCACTTCAAACTACCAAAGTGTTGTGATGCTTAATGGCAAAAGCAGAAATGGAAAATCGCCGGAGACCCAAAAAGTTCTACGTGCCACTGGCCCTAAAACAGAGCCGCAGCCGTGTCGTTTCACAGAATGTTAGGATTGGAAGAGAGCTCAGAAGATCATCCAGTCCAGCCCCCTGACACAGCAGGATCTCCTAGATCAAGTCACACAGGAACACATCCAGGTGGGTCTGAAATGTCTCCAGTGAAGGAGACTCCACAACCCCCCTGGGCAGCTCATTCCAGTGCTCTGTCACCCTCACTGGCAAGAAGTTCCTTCTCATATTTATGTGGAGCCTCTTCTGTTCTAACTTACACCCACTGCCCCTCATCCTATCACTAGATGACACAGAGCAGAGCCTGGCTCCATCCTCCTGACACCCACCCTTCACATATTTATAAAATTAATGAGGTCACCCCTCAGTCTCCTTTTTTCCAAGCTCCCTCAGCCTTTCCTCATCAAGGGAGATGTTCCACTCCATCATCTTTGTGGCTCTGCACTGGGCTCCCTCCAGCAGCTTTGTGTCCTTCTGGAACTGAGGGGCCCAGAACTGGACACAATATTCCAGATGCGGTCTCACCAGGGCAGAGCAGAAGGGGAGGAGAACCTCTCTCAAAGAGACAACAGACAGTGGTGTCTTCCAGCTCAGACACTAACCTGTAGGTCCTATCAGTCACCTCATCGTTTCGTTGATCACATCTAAGGTTAGCTTGGATCCCAAGGCCTCTTTATGGGGACCAGGATTATGTAGGGATTTGCTTAAGAGATTTTTCCAGCTTTGATGCTTTTGTAGCTTTGTGGGAAACAGTAACTGGACAGTTTTCTGCTTGTTGTCATGAGTCCCTTTATTTCCTGAGAGCGCTCATTTGATTCTGCCGCTGCACGCAAGGATATTCCCACTAATTATTTATAACTGAAACACCTTCCCACCTGAAAGGCAAATTTCACCTTGCAACCACGAGGCAGGATTGAGTCCTTGAGTGCTGCCTGTTCTCTGGAAACTGGGGGAGAAAAGTCTCTGTGTGCTATCAGATATGTTTTCGCTTGGGCAAAGGACCTCCAAGAACATGCGGGAAGTGGGTCTTGATTCATCGGGGGTGCTTTCCTTTCTGAATCAGCACTAGCTCTGTGCCGCTGTGATATCACAGGCTCTCTGCCTTTGGAAGCGCCGACTGTTTTTAAGCATTTAGCAGCAAAGTGCTGACTATTGCTGGGGAATACAGATTCTGCAAAACATTTTGTAAGATAACTTCTGGCACCCTGCCACTTGTTATATGGAAAATATGTTGTATTATCTTCCATGCGTGCGTGGGTGTGAGGGTGCTCCCAGTGTCCTGGCCCCTAGCCCGCAAAGACTTACACATATTTGATTCAGAATGGAGTTAGGCAATACGCAATGAACTTGTTCAGGCGCAGAGCCTAGATCTGTCACTGTAGACATGTTCCATATCCTTTAGGACTTCTTGAAAGACAGCATCTTTCTCGACGTTCCGAGTACGCTACCACGAACACCGTGCTCGGACATGAGCACGTTGGTTATCAGGGTAGGAAGTTTCAGCTGAAGGGCTTGGTCCTGCCACGGTAGGCTGAAGTCCTTTGACTGGGATAGTCAACTGGGGTGGTTAAACTGGTCCGTATGCACACAGAATGTGGAGGAGTTGCTGTCGGCCACACACCTGACGTTCAATGTAATGCTTCTTCCCGCTCTTCGTGAGCATTCCTGGGAGGCTTTGCAGAGGCACTGAGTGAAGAATGGCAGGTAGCTGGTTGGGGTAAGGAAGTGAGGGCCTGAGGAAAAGCAGAGAAAGACCCTTGTAGGTGGAGGCAGAAGGTGTAACGTGACAGGTGAGGGGAGAGCCTCCCAGACAATCCACTTCCCAACTGCATGGATGGTCAGAGAGGAGGCAGCTGCATGGAGAACGGTGTAAGCATCTGCTCGTGACACACTTCTGGGTGGGTTTCAATGAAATGCAGAGGAGGCAGGGGGATTGGACTAGATGATCTTTCGAGGTCCCTTCCACTCTCTAATGATCCTATGATTCCATTCAAGAAAGAAGCAGAGGGCATGTGCTCCCATGCCCTCCCTGGTACCACACGTTGGGAGATGCCAGGCTGGCTGCTCTGCTCCCTGAATCCCAGATGGCCACGAGAGGCCACTTTCCTTCACTGGCCCTGCTAGGGGACACCTTGGAGCAGAGGGGTCTGTAGTCCACGGCTAAACCATGCCCCTCATCATCCTGTCTGCATGACCAAGAGGTGGCAATTCAGCTCCCTCCCTGGGCAGCCTGTCCCCAGGCCTGATGACCCTTTCCAGGAAGAAGTTTTTCCTGATGTCCAACCTAAACTTCCCCTGGTGCAACTAGAGGGGAAGCCACGTGACAAGCAGCTTGTGGGGAGCTCTATGAGGAACTTCTGGGGCTAGCTCTGAGGGGAACTTGAGGCCCTGGGAGGAACCCCGCGGGGAACCGCGTGAGAAGCCCTGCACAGAGCCATGTTGGAGCCCACAGTCCTGAGAGGGGCCTAGACGGGAGCCCAGAACCCTGCTGAATTCCTGAGCCCCTGAGAGGAGCCCCGCGGGAACCCCCCACGGGGCACCTCTGGAGCGAACCCAGCCGGGCGCCCGGAGCCCTGTGGGCAGCCCTGAAGGAGCCCCGCGCGGAGCCCCACNCTCGACGGCGGGGCCATGGCAGCCCTCAACGGCGCCCTGGAGAAGAACGGGCAGCCCGACAAGAAGGTGCCGTCGGCGCCGCCAGCGCTGCCGCGGCCCCTGCGGAGCCTGGAGGTGAAGTACACCAAGGTGAGGTGGCCGCGGGCAGGTGGGCAGGGTGGGCTTCGCCGCGGGGCTGGCGGTGCGCGGTGCGGTCGGGCAGGCGGCGAAGGGTTGTTTATTGGAGTATAAAATGTTCTGCCTCGCTGACAGTCCTCTTAGTTCTTCTTATCCCTCCTGCTGCCCTGGGACCGGTGGCTTCGTGCGGCTGTGGGTGCAGTTGGGTGGTTGGAGTGAGCAGGTGGCCCTGGCACCTCCAGCAGAGCTGCTCTTCCCTCAGGCCCTAAAACCGAAGACACCAGCTTGTTTTTTAAAGTGAAAACCCAACTCTCCCAACCCTGTGGTGCTGCCTCACCTCTCCCTAGCTGTGTGGTGGCCTTGGCACCCATTGATGGCTCTGTGCTGTGCCCTCCTTGATGGCCGTCTCTCCCCATGCCCTGTGCAGACCCTCTGGAGGTGCTTTTGCCACCATGTTAGCACTCAGCAAAATCCAATTTGGTTGAGTTGAGAAGGGCTTTATCTGCGAGGAAGCCGCTTGCCCGGGCTGTGTTCAGCCGTCCTTGACCTAGCATGAAGCTCCCCTGCGGTGGGATGGAGTCCTGCTGGGAGCGGGTTCAGTGCCAGGGCACGCCTGTGGGCACGGGTGAATGCAGGGAGCAGCATCCTGCAGGACTGGGCCTTGGGAAAGGACTCTGCCATAGAGCTGGGGTCACCCTTCAACTCCCAAAGCGGAGTGGTGGCCGTGCATGCCTTGTTGGTGGCTGCTGTCCCAACAGAGCTCCCCCATAGCTCTCTGTGGAGCGAGCACTCAGGCAGCAACCCCGCATCTCTCCATGCATCTCTCCATTCTCCATCAATCTTCTCTTTAAATAACCATTGCGCGGTCGCTCGTGACCTTTCAGATTTAACCGAAGGCTCCTGGAGAACCCTCTCCCTGCGAGGTGAGGCTGGTGGTGCGGAGCTGAGCACCGCTTCCCAAATCCCTAAGGCAGCTCCATCTGTGCCGTAGCCCAGTGGCTTTTTGTTCCACGGCAGCCTGCCAGCCCGTGGTCCTGCGCAGTGGGGAAACATCCTGGCCGGTTGCGCTGCCTGGCAGCCCTGACTGCCATGACTGGAGCTGTGGGGCTGGATGAGAAGAGCTGGAGGGGCTGAACGACTACATTAATGACTTCTATGTTTCCATAATCAGTCCTTTTTTACAAAAAAAGTAGGACCGAAGCGATCGCTGTGTACGCAGCGAGAATGAACTTTATCCAGTGAGGTGTTGGCTTGAATTATTAAACCAGATTAACAATTAGTGCTGATCGCTGGGCTAGATTTAACATCCCAGATTTATCTACTTTATTCTTAAGATAAACTTGTCACCGAGCAGCCGATCGGCGTCGCAGCCGCTGGTCGCGGAATGGTGTAGCACTGCACGAACGGCTCTCGCCGGCATCCAAAATGGACCCGGCCACTCGAGTTCTGCGGAAACATCCAAAATCTTCTGGTTTTTGTTATGTTTTATTGTTGCGAATGCTCTTAAATACTCCTCGGGGATCCGATCCTGCGGCCATGTCTGCTGTAAAACCGCACGGCTTTTACTCGCCGGAGTTTTGCCAGGGACTCGGGGCGCTCAAAGTTATCAAGGTAGCCTCTTAAAAGTGGGGGAACCGATGTTAATTAAGAGCGTGGATTTGACATCGGAGCTGATGCTCCCGGTGCATCTGAGGAGCTAACGAGCCGCAGTCAGTGTTCATAAAGCCGCGAGGGGTTTCCTACGAGCTCCGAGCCTCGCCAGATGTTTACAGCTGACGACGCGCTTTGCTTAGCGGAGATCTTTATTTTCTCTTCTACCAGTTGCGGGGTTGGGGGAGAGGAGGAATTCTCAACAAAGATCCTCCTTATAGAGCGGCTTAACGCTTGTCATGGCTGGGTGACGGGAGCGATCTGTCCGCCATCCCGTGTCCCAAATCCCACTGATACGCTCTTGTGTTTGATTTGAAGTCCTGGCACTGCAGACTGGGGCTCCGCAGAGCAATTCCCAGAGCGATGCCGGTGAACGTGTTGCACTTACAACAGCCTGATCCTCTCACTCCGGGGTTTTACTACGTCGCTTTCCCACCCCGAGCCTTTCACACACAATTGATGCAGAATACAGAGGAAAAGTGGTTTCCTTCCCCAGTCCCTCATTCGTGAGCTCACGCCTGATCCTGTAATTTTGGGGTTTGTGTCTTGCCTCCCACATTTATAACAGGACTTGGTTAGTCAAAGAGAAGCTGAAGTTAAAATGTGGCTGTTGGACTAGATGATCTTTCGAGGTCCCTCCCAGCCCCTAAAGTTCTGGAAATGTCAAAATGCAGCTCTTGGATAATCAAAGTAGTTTGGATGCGTTAGTGTCGAGTTAAATCGATAGAAAAGTTAACTCTCTCTTCTTTTGCCTTCGCTTGACAACTCTTTTCTGCCCAAATCATCCTTCTCTCTGCCCGTCTGAAACAAGCGCTTCCCAAAGTCCAGCTCCTACACCAGCTGCATCTCAGATGCTTTTTGCAGGGCTGGTGAGGAGAAGCTCCTTTCAGGAAAAAAGCTTCCCGAGGAAAGAGACCCGTGACCCAGAGCAGTGGGAATTCTGACTAGAAGGGATGCGGCACCAATCTCCTGGTGGTGTGTAGAGGCTCGTAAATACGATCGCGAACGTGGATGCCTTCCAAGTAAAAGTACTAGCTCCCAGCCGCTAGCGGGCTACTAATAAAGATTACTTCATCTAATCTTCCTGCAAGTGTATTTATAAAATATCCCGGTGCCAAGTTAGATCACGGCGCGGATAAGCTGCATGTTGAATCAATTAATTGTGTATAGGTACCCGTGCTCTGTTTACAGTGAGCAGCAACGCTCCAGTATTTAATGCACTTGCCGTTGCGCAACGCTGGGACTGTTTGTTCTTGCTCTGGAAATGCAATATTTTGAAACACTTAAATCTTGTCACAGATGACTCCGAGTGACGTGGGAGGCTCGATGTAGCCCGTGACACAGGAGTTGAGCTGAGCCAGTACTGACCCTCCTCCGGACGGTGCTGGGGGGGCAGGTTGTGGAAGTAGCCCAGGGCAGGGTGCAAACAACCGAGTTATGTTGTTCGCTGGTGTTTTTGCTTGCGGCTTGTAACGAGGGGATCCTTTTGCCTCAGCCACATGAGTTTCTCTTGGTGTCTGCTTGCTGTTCCCATGGAGATGTATTTCAAAAACTGTTTCTCGTTGCCAGATTATGGTGCTGCAGTGTGTGGCCCCATCCTCTGTCTTCGTCTCGCTCAGAACTAGCTGGGTGCATGAAGGCTTTTTCATCTGGTCTCTGGCTCAGGTTCTAGTTTGGATAAATGCTGTCTGTAGTGCAAACAGTCTCCCGGGGAGAGAGACCCAACACTCTTGACTCTGTCATCAGTGGAGACAGCAGAGCCTCGGGACCTTTGAGGAGTCATTGTGGTTTGCTGCATTGTCTACATCAGTTGTGTTTTTTCGTCCTCCTCCCCATCACACTCCCCTTGCTCTCTCCTCAGATCTTCATTAACAATGAATGGCATGAGTCTACAAGTGGAAAGAAGTTCCCCACCTACAACCCTTCAACGCTGGAGAAGATTTGTGACATTGAGGAAGGAGACAAGGTGAGTGCTGCAGGAAAAGGCACTGCAAAAGAGCATTTCCAAGGGACTGTCTTGTGTAGGGAAGCACACAGAGGAAAACTGGCTTTTAACGACTACGTACATCTGGCCAGACTGAGCTGGAGGTCTGGGACCTCCAGATGTGCTGCTCAAGGATTACACAAGGTGGGTGGGATCAGTTCTGTCCAGCGCGGCAGAGCCACTTTCTCTGGTAGGAGCTCCCCACTGAACACTGTCAGAGGAATGAGATCCGGCATCGTTCTTGTGTTTGAGACAGCGAGGAAGCAGCCAGGCTGAGGAAATAGCAGCCATGGTGGAGACACATCCCTGACAGAGCCTGGGCCTCGTGCTGGGAGTGGTTTGTACACAAGTCCTCGTTGGAGACGCTGAACGGAAACTTGTCCGTTCTTAAACACAATCAACAAATAACCTGAGTGCCTGGAGGAATCTCAGCTCAGCCGTGCGAACGCTGCACACTGTCTGCTAGAGAGGTGCTGCTGCTGCTCTTCCAACTGGTATCATGGGTTCTGGCCTCCTGCACAGATGTGGCAACTCGCAGTTAAAACCAACCTGGTATTTCTCAAGAGCTTTAGAAGTCCCTGGCTGTGGTTTGCTGCAGATTAGTCTGGGATGTAAGTGCTTGAGTTTGGTAACAGTCTGAGGTGAGAAACATCAGATGTCACACTTCTTGTCCAAAACAGCTCATCACGTATGGGCCAACTGGCCTCATCTATGGGAAAGAGCTGGCCCAAGAGCTGGCTTTCTGCGGTATGTCATGGGAAGGTGATTCAGAGCTCCTCTGCTGTACCAGCACTCTGGCTGCTGGTTACCGTGGGCAGTGGGAGAGGGGCCATGCGGTCACTTCTGCCGGTACTTGGTGTCTTTGTTTTGGTGCCGACCGCGTCCAGCGCTTGTGAGGCCCGATGCCTGGCTTCCAGTCAGGAAGCTGCCTTGGGGATCCTTTCCTAGCAGGATCTCTACTGGTTAACTGTGGTGGGGTGTAAACAGCGGAGCTGAAGCTCACGCTGATGCAACTGCGTTTTGCCAGGCAGAATCCATGGCGTTGTTATTGTTCCCCTGAGTTAAGTGTCTCCTCGAGCAGTTACAGAGCATTACATGAGTATTTCAAGTCTGCTGCTTAATGACTTGCTTGAAGAAAGTTGTTATGCAGAACTAAAAGGCCAGTTTTGCAGCTTGCCTCCTCGAGACTTGTCTCTGCCTGAATTCAAGGATCACTTTCAGCCTCTCGCTTGCAAGAGAGTCGCTCAAACCTTTCCTTGGGGCCAGTCAGTGGAGCCTTCTGCTTGTGGATACTCGGTGTAGGTGGCTGGCACCTCGAAGCAGGCAAGAAAGTGTTAGCTGCACCTGAAAGCTGCTTTTTCCACCCCTTTAAAAATGTTAACATCTATTTTTTCACTCCAAGTAGGTTTTTACGAGGGCCCTGAGTTGGGTTAGACCTGGATCTGCATTAGTTTGGAGTCAGGGAATCCCAGAGACTAGCAGTTTGGCTGCTGGTCACACTTGACTGTCTCCCACTTGTCCTCTGGCAAACTGAGCCCCCTGAGTCTTGCTTTGCCCTGGTTGAACAGCTCCTCCTAGGTCTGTCTCCACTCTGTTGGAGTTACCACAGAAGCAGTCGGTTGTGTTTGGTGGTGCTTTCCACGGTCGTGTCCCCACACGCCACCGCTCTTGGCTGTGCTGGTCAGTACTGCTGCAGGGGTGGCAGTTCCTGGTGCTGGGCCTGGCTGTGCCAGGGTTGGCTCTGCCTTCAGAGCAGGCTGGGAGCAGGACTCCTTGAACAGAAACCTGCCCCTCCCTGGCCACGCAGAGAGTGTTTCGCTTAGCCTGCACGTGAGGGGTGGGAATTTGGCAGCCGGTATCTCGGTGATGACAGTTGAGTCTGGCCCTGAAACTTGGCCAATGCTTTATGAGGCTAAGAGCAAAGGTTTTGTTGTTTGTTCTTTTAGTTAAAGAGTTTTTAAAGCAGAATTGCCCTTGATGGGATTGTTGGAGGATAAAGGGAAGCCTTGTGTGGAAAAAGAAGCACTGAAAAGAAAATAGCAAATGCTTTTTGCTTCCAAGCTAACAGCTTGGTGTCCAAGTGTTTGCCAGGTTGATAATGGAGAAGGAATAAATTTCTTCGTCGGACTTCTGCCCCAGAACTTCCACCTTGTTGCCACGTGAAGGCTTAAACGCTTGTGCCGCTGCCAGTTCTCTGGTGCTGTTGATAAGGCTTGAAGGGAGGCTTTCTTCTTCTGGCAGTTTGCTGAGGACAGGGAAAAGATGATCCATTCTCAGAGGAGAAACCAGCTCAGCTGGCTACTGCAAAGCATGGGTGGCAGTCCTACAGCTGAGACTGTTGGGAAGACTCTATTATGTGGAGCTGCTGTTGTTGTCATCTCTAAGCAGCTCACTCTCTCGTGAGGATCTTCGAAGGGTTGTGGAGGGTTTTGCTCAGTCATCCTGCCCTGTAGGCTGAGGTAAGAGGCTGCAGGAATATTATTCCCTGCAGCAGGCTGGCAGTGTCCTCAGTAATGGTTTTGGCCTCTCTGGGCTGTTAAGATGCTGTTTGTAGGTGGTTTGAACTTGGGCTCAAGAGTTTGAGCCATGTAATGTCTGGACTGTTTGTAGAGGAGCAGGTTGGGGCACTTTGCTGGATTGAGAAACTGCGGTGTGCTCATGCCCTGCGTCAGGAAAGTGCCCAGTGGGAGCTTTTTGAGGAGGTTGTGGTGGAGCTGAAGGAAGATGGTCTCCACTGGGTGCTCCAGCCCTGGCATCTCTTCTTATCAGCAGACTGAAGCAGTGTTGCTCGTGCTGAGCCTGAAGCACGGCAGGAGCTTTGTGCAGGCGTTTTCCCCGCTTACAGAGCCGGCGGGGTAATCGGAGAATTGGAGACTGGTTTTGGTTCAAAGCATCTCCAAAGCTCTAGTCCAGCCTCCTGCAGTCTGGACCAGGGTCCCACTACCCTGAGTTTCAAAGGCTTCTTCCTTCTCTCTAGTCTCAACCTCTCTTTTAGTTTAACCATCACCCCTTGTCCTGTCACAGCAGCCCCTGCTGAATTCTGTCCCTGTCTTTATCAGCTCCTTCAAGCTCTGAAGGCTGCACTAAGGTCTTCCTGAAGCCTTCTCCAGGCTGAACCCCCTCAATTCTCCCAGCCTGGCCTTACAGCAGAGGGGTTCCAGCCCTCACATCATCTCTGGGGCCTCCTCTGGTCCTGCTCCAGCAGGTCTGTGTCTCTCCTATGCTCTTGGGATGGATGCAGAACTCCAGATGAGGTCTCACCAGAGAAGAGTGTCAGGATAAATCTCTACGGGCTTCTTGGTCTCAGCAGTTCTCTGCAGCCTGCTGCTGAGGCAGAGGTGTGGGGGGAAAGGAGCAGCACAGAAATGAAGCAGCAATGAGCAGGACTTGAGGTAGAGGAAGAAGGTGGAGGAGATATCTTAGAACAAAGACCAGTGTGAGTTTGTTCAGAGGAAAATGCTACGTGGTTGTGTAACCGGGGCTTGTAGCGCAACGCAAACACCCAAGGTGGGTCTTGAGGCATTTCTCAACGCCTGGCTTTACAATCTTGCTGCTCTCTTAGTGCAGCTCTTTATGTAACACTGGGTAAATCTGTATAGATCAGAACCGAGCACCGGGACGCACGGACCTCCTCCTTGTGGTTTTGTGTGCCGCAGCGTGTCCCTGGCACCCTGACAGCCGGGAGCCTTTGTCACGCATTGTGCCTACCCATTGCGACACGCCTGCAACCAGCATGCCATTCAGAGTCCCCTAATGCCTCGTCATAACAGGGTGGATTAAGAGTGGCATTTCAGCCTTCCTGAGGAATTTCCTTGTTTTTGCTGATCTCTCGGGCCTTTCGAGCCTGTGCGGGCTCCGGAGATCGCGTCCGGTGGTGCTGCCCTCGAGGGGCTTTCTGCTTGTGAGACGGTGCCCAGCGTTTCCGAGAGAAGAGTGAAGACAGCTAGTGTTGGCAGAGCTCAGGTGCTCCCATGTTTAGAGGGTGAGGAGGATGTGGGCATGCACTGAAGTCCTCTACCCACACAGCCACCCATCCCTGCTCCTGTGGTAGAAAATCCCTCAGGATAGTTCTGGACCCCTCAGTTCAAGAGGAACACAGAGCTGCTGGAAGGAGTCCAGCGTAGAGCAATGAGGATGATCAAGGAAGTGGAGCACCTCCTTTATGTGTTCCTGGGTGACTTGGTCTAGGTGATCCTGCTGTGGCAGGAGGACTGGACTGGATGATCTTTCAAGGTCCTTTCCAATCCCTGATGATTCTGTGTTTCTATGGCTAGGGAAATGCTGCTTGTGGCTGCTGCTGCTGCAGACCCAGTGCTCTGCACACCAGTGCTCCCAGCCTGATCACAGATGCCAGTTAATTGCTGTTTAAACCTGACACTCTGCCTGTGTTTCTTTGTCACATCAAATGCTGCCTGCTTTCAGCTTCAATCTCCATTCCAGGAGACAGGATGAGGAAGACTTGAGCACAGAGTGGCTGGTGGTGCCTTCTGGCTTGTGTGAGGTGCCAGTCTGAATCGAGGTCAACTGAAGCAAACCATTCTGAAGCCTCTTCTGCACAGCAGCTGCTTGTTTTCTCCATGAAGTTTTGCTGGAGGAGGGCAGCCTGTGTCCCCATAACATCTCCCCACGAGGAGAGAATGGCCAGACCTTGTTAGCCCAGTGCAGAGGCTGTCTTTGTGATTGTATCCAGACAAGACTTGAGATAAGACCTATGAGAGGGCAACTGGCGAGGTGCTGTGAGGAGCAACCATGGCCTGAAACCTTCCCTCCTTTCCCACTCCCTTGAGCCACTTACTGCCGTGGGGTGTGAGTTTGCCATCAGCTGAAGCGAGGAGTGGGCTGTGCCAGGGCATGGTGTGGCCAGAGCATGAAGCACTTCAGGAGGTGGTGGTGTGAGGAGAGAGGGAACTTGCTGCCTGCCTGAGGAGTATCTTGGGTAGGCAGGGTTGGATCTAGTTCAGAACTTGGCAAAGCAGTTGGGAGGTGAAGGGAGAGTGGCACCAAATCTGTGTGGGTGCAAGGCCTTTGTCACACTACTGAGCACCAAAGCTCTTCTCGTCTGGGAGATGTGTGATCCAGCATCTAAGGGTGCTCACTGTTACTGGGATGGGTTCCACTGGGGTCTGAGCTGTGACTGTTCCCCTGCATAAAGCAGTGATCTCTCTCATGGCGGATTTTCCTTCCCACACTTGTTCAGAGGAGAGTAGTTCATGCAGGCTAACAGCCTGTCATGCTTAGGGAAACTGGAGTGGGAGCAGAACTGGGATCTTGTTTCTCCATCCTCTCTCCGTGTCACACGCATCCTCTATCAGCGGGAAGATGATCCTGGATTGTTCTATAAACAAACCAGTTGCATAAAATTACCCTTGAAAGATCTTACTGGTACTGTGGCTGATGTTGTTTATGAGCCCAAGCCAAACCCTAAACTTAGTGCAGGCTTGGGTCCAAGTCCAGGAGTAAAATGGAAGCGGTTTTTGTGAGACAACTTGGTTTTAGCCGCCACAGCATCATCTAGGAAGCAGCTTGGTGGATCTCTGTGCTGTTGTCCAGCTCCTCTTGAGTGACCTGAGGTTTTCTTGTGCTGCTGCTCTAGCCTGATGTGGACAATGCGGTGGAAGCGGCAAAGGCAGCATTCCAGAGGGGTTCTCCGTGGAGACAGATGGATGCCCTAAGCAGAGGACGGCTCCTGCACAAGCTGGCTGATCTTCTGGAGCGAGACAGAGTCATCCTGGCAGTAAGTACCGTGATCGATGAGCAGCAGTTGGCTGGTACCTCAGCTCCGACCCTCTGATTCTGCTGCGTCCCCAGTTCCTTAGTGTTTTTCTTTTCTCTCCCTTCATGAAGGGCAGAAGAGTCTGCAGGTGTCGTGGTTTATCTTCTGCGTTCTGCAGGGTGGTTTTAGGTGTCCTAGAAGGAGGTTGTTCGTTCTTCCCTGTAGCTGACTGCTCCAAAACTTCAGCTAGTCATGGAAGTGATTACAGATATTAATACTTGAATTTTCAAAGCAATAAACAAGAGGGTTTTTTAGTTTAAGTCATCAGTGTTCACAGCTGTCTCCCAGTTCTTATCCTAGTCAAGCCCACACAAACAAACAACAAAACCCTAAGACAACCAACAAACAAACCCAAACCAAACAACAAAAACCCCCTCAAACAAACAAATCCCCAAACCACCACAACTAACTCAGTCCTGCAGGGCCAGCTTGACTTCTTTGCAAAGTGCTTCCCCTAAAACAGGGATCTGGAAGGAGACTCTTTCTCTTGCTGGATGTCATCCAAAGATTAAAATGTGTGTAAGTGGGAACTGTTTCTTTCCCTGCTGAACCTGCTGGCTCAGGAAAACCTCTTTATAGCTATGAAGCTGTCTTACCTTGGACTTCTGCACTGAAGAACTGTTGGTAATGATTCCCCATCCTGTCCCGAAAGAGTCCTCCTGGTGTGGAATAAGAGGAGTAGGATCCAAGCTAAAATGTGCTGCAGCTGGTAGAAGCCTTTAGCCCCTACAGGCCTTGGACTACTTTCCAGATTGTGCCCACAGATCCCAGTATCTCAGCTTATTGCTGCTTCCAGTTCACATCTAGTGTCTTGGGTTGGAGCACTGACCAGTTCAATGCTGCGCGTTAGCTCCCCTCATCCTTGGGGAAATGGCATTTATGGCAAGCTGTTCCTGAGCTGGTGTCCCACTGAGGACAGCAGGACCCAACACACAGGGGACGTGCTTGGAGGAGGCTCTGCTTGCATGACTGTTTTGAACTGGACCTCTTTCTCCAACATGGGGTCTCTTAGCCACGTGACAGCCCCTAGCTTCAGCAAATCCAGGTCTGGAGGCAGTTCTAGATGGCAAACAAAGGGAGGGGGCTAGGAAATACCTGTATGTGTATTTCAGCTCGTTTTTTGCTGTGACTTGAGAGCATCCTCCTCTAAACCAGGACACTTACCTTGAGCTCTCTGCTGCCCTTCTGATCTGGGAGGGCCTCGTTCAGCATTGTTGCTGTCACTGCAGCAAACCAGCCCTAGCTGCCTTGGCTGCCTGCGAAGAAATGACTTCTAAATCAGTTGTTTCAGCAGACATCCAGAGTGGATACCGATCCTGGTCATTCCAAGGGGAATGGCTGTCTGAGTGCTGTTTGGACCCGAACGTCTGTGCAAGATGACAGGGTATGACTTCATAGGAAAACAAAGATGCTTCAATCTACCAAGGGATAGAGCTTCCTTTCTGGATGCACCAACAGCCCGTTTAACGCCCCGAGCACAGAACAAAGCGTTCACTGAGCTCGTGGCCAGAACGGCGGGAAGGAGGTGGGCTGAGAGTGGACTTCATCGGAGCTGCCCGGCGTTGGGGCAGCTTTGGTGAAGCAACTTCTTCCTCGCCTTGGTCTCGGCACTGATCTGAGCCCAGACTTTATTAGAACTCTGTAAAAAATGTGGTTTCCATCATCCTGTGGACAAAAGGGACTTTTCGTAGGTCGGTTGCAGGGCTATGAAAAATCAGCTTCCAAATGAAAGGGAAGTGGGCCTGGCTGATTTCAGGGACACCATCTGGAATGCAGAGCTCCTGTGCCGGAGGGCCAGCTGCGGTCCAGTCATGACCAGTGCCCCAGCCCACAGCCCTGTCTCCCACCCACAGCCACCTGCTGTGGCAGGGGGATTGGACTAGATGATCTTTCCAGGTCCCTTCCAATCCCTAATGATTCTATGATTCTGGGGCCTTTGGGAAGATGCAGCCACTGCACAGAGCCACGTCTCTGTGCATCAGGGTTATTGGTTCTAGTCTCCCTTTTACTTTCGTTGCATTAACAAGCTCATCTCTTACATGTCAGGGGAGGGAAGGAAAGGCCATGTCTGTGGCACAGGGCAGAATAAGACAGAGGTGTTTCTCCAAAAGCCTCCTTAAAGGAAGAAGCGTTGGCTCGTGTGACGGCGCTCGCGGTTTGTTCTTGCAGACTCTGGAGACGATGGACACGGGAAAGCCCTTCCTGCAGGCTTATTTCGTTGACCTGGAAGGCTGTATAAAAACGCTCCGCTACTACGCTGGATGGGCCGACAAAATCCAGGGCAGAACTATCCCAGTGGGTAAGTTTCTTCAGAGCTGGGGTGGGATCAGACTTGAGGGAGGGCGGGCTACTGGGTGCATGGAACGGCCAGCTCCGGCAAACCTGCCGAAACACCCTGCGTTTCCTCCCTATCGTTGTACGTAGGTGTGTTTCAGGTTTTAAACTGATGGCAGAGCAATGCCAGTGTCTGGATAGATCTCTGGAAGATAACTAATGTGCTCTGCTGTTGGTTATTTAACAGAGAAACCTTGTTGGCTTTAAATTCAGGCCAATTCTTAAAGAAAAATCCCACATATTATGGGGGGGTTTATTCATCGTGTATCACTGACATAAACATAGATGTCAGAGTGAAGGACAGAGGCTTCTGGGGAAAACTGTATGAAGGCAAAGAGCTTTTGCTGTCCTAGAAGCCACAAAGGGATGGTAGAGGGTTGATGTGGAAGCCACCGGTATCTCCCACCTCACTGATGTTCCTGCGTCTGTGATAGTGCTGGCTCATGGACGTTTAGAGAGATCATGTAGTGCTGCTTCTTAGCTTTTATTTGAGAGAAGGTCTGACCTGCTGGCTCATCTCAGGAGCCAAAGCACTGAGCTGTTGGAGGGACCTTGTCAAGTTTTCTGACCCTCAAAAGAGGTTTTTCAAAGCCTATCCCGGGCCGCGGAGCCGGAGCGGTCACGCTGCAGTGCTGTGGCAGGGACAGGCGCTGCTGTGTAAGTTCAAGCTGGGTTTTGGAGAGAACAAGTTGAGACAGTGGGTGTCCATGTGGTGCACTGCAGGCCAAAATCAGTCACCAGAGGAAGGGCTCAGAAGGGCTGAACTAGCTCAGTCTGTGCAGACAGTAAAGGGAGCAACGTCGGTCACATTGACTGAGGTCTGTCGCCCTCGTTCACGCTAACACGGAGCTTTGCTTGTTTGTCCTGATTGGAGAGAAGTTCCAAAAGCTGCCATTAGAAGTGGTCATGTTCTCTGCCAGGTCTTCCCAAAGAAACTAGGCTGTCAGCAAGAATGAGTCTGCAAGGAAGAAGTCCTTCCTTCTTTCCCTTTGCAAGGGTAACGGCACTATTTTAAGACTGGTGCTAGTGCTTCAGTCCCAGAGTTTTGCCTTCTTGTGATTTCTTACTAGAAGTGCAGTTCCCTGGGTGTGATTCCTGTGGAAAGTGGGTTTAAGTGCTCCCCTCAGAGAGACAAGCACTTTGCTGCTTTTGGGGAGACACGTTCCCAATGAGTTCTGTGCCTTGTGGGGGGCTGCCCTCCCCTTGGCCTCGACACAGGGAGTTTGCAGTTGAATCCCTGTTTTTAAAAGGCTCTCCTGGGACTGTGAGCCGTGTTTAGCACTTGAGCTGGCACAAGACCCATTCTCAAGCTGATCTTCACCCACCTGGGGTGTCCCAGAGGGGTAAGATGAACAGGTGTAGGGTTCTTTGTCTAATATGGTTTAGCTCTGTCCCCAACCTGTTAGTGGGCAGTAGTCTTAGAATGCCTGGGTGACCCTTGCAGGGGGATTGGACTAGATGATCTTTCGAGGTCCCTTCCAATCCCTAATGACTCTCTGATTCCTTCTGCAGAAGCAGGGACTTTGATGGTTTTGTGTTTTACTCTCTTGCCTTGCAGATGAAAACGTTGTCTGTTTCACCAGGCACGAGCCGATGGGTGTCTGTGGAGCCATCACTCCAGTAAGTAGCAGCGATGGTGCCCGGCGTCTCCCTTAGAGCTGGCAGAAGTACACGTGCCCTCCCTGTCTTACGCTGCAGCCATTTGCTTCCCAGCTAAGTACAGCTGCTCTGCAGGGAGCTCCCATCGCAGTAGCCTCGTGTAGTTTCTTGCTTTACCCCCATGCCAATTGCTCTTGGCAGCACAAAGCCCTTCGTGGTGGAAGGGTGGGTCCTCTAGTGCCTCTCCAAGGCTGATGCCAGTCACCAGAGACCAGCCAGAGCTCTCTGGCTCTTGGCGCTGCTGGGACGGCCGTCTTGTCATTGCGCGCGCTCGATGTTTGCTGCTTAGTGCTGATGCATAGTTTTGAGTTTGAAGTCATCCCCATTATTAACAACCCCTGGCTGCTCTCCGAGCTTTGTGATTAAATCTCACTGAATAGAGTTTTCTTTTCCTTGAGGTCTCGCTCTCTGCTGAGGGGACAGCGTGGCTGGGTCTTGGAATGGCTCCAGTTCCAGTGTGTGTTGCTTGCTCTGTTTAAACAGACAACTGGGAAGGCTTTACAGCTACGTGGGAGACATCGTTTGTTCCTGTGTGGTTGTAAAATGCTTTGAACATGGTGTCCTACAGGCCATGAGGCAAATGGTGGCGTGCCAAGACTCTCTGTCTGGATACTTGGATCACTAGGATTCCGTGGAATATTTTGACCGTTGGGATAAGGTTATAGGGGAGCCTGAGGGGGAGGAAAAAATTGCAAGTGGGGCACAGGATTTGCTGGACTCTGGGAATACCAGGTCTGGACCAGTTCCCAGTGATATCTGGGGAGACCTGTATTGTTTTTCCCTTCAGCAGGAGCTTGTATCCCCACTGAGAAGGTAGTGTGGTCTGCTTAGCAGCATGTGGGTGAGGCCAGTGGGAGATGGCCGGTGCAGCCACGGCGCAGCTCTTCTGGCTGAACAAGCAATGTGACTGCTTGTGAGCAGCTCTGACTTGTGACTTAAGAGCAAAACATCAGCTTCCTCATGCTGGTCACCAGTGCAAAGGTATTTCCTGGTGACACTTCAGCCACCTTTGGTGCAGTGCTTTTGGGAACTGACTTGCAAGCCTGCGTGTAGTGTGCTTTGGAGGGCTGCTGTGAGGGGACATGGTGGGACTTGCAGTGTTTGAGGGTGACCCCGTGTCAGCAATCAGTGCAACAGAACCAACACCTCTGGTAAAACAAGTGATTGGGGTCAACAAAACCATTTGTTTTCAGTTTACTTAGAATAAATCCCCTTTGGTTGTCTCTTCACTGTGATCTCTGACACCAACAGTCAGGGGGTTGGTACCCACTGGATTTAGAGACTCTGTCACCGTTCTGTGTACGTTGTCTGAGAGGAATTAACAATCCTCCCTCTTTCCTGTGCCTCGTCTGTATTTGAGCCAAGGTTCTTAGGAAGGGATCTTGGGAAGTGCAGCCTCCAACAGAGCCTTTTCCCAAGGTGCTGTCATGAGGCAGCCCTGGAGTCCTTTGGCTGTTGTTTCACCAGCCATTCTGCACTGAGCAGCTCCTAATAGTTATAGAATCATAGAGTCACCAAGGTTGGAAAAGACCTTCGAGATCATCAAGTCCAACCATCCACTCTGAGTCGCTAAACCGTCTCCTGAAACACCATGTCAGCCTGGTGTTCAAAGCCCTCCAGGGATGGTGCCTGGGCGTCCTGTTCCAAGGCCTCCCCACTCTTTCCAGGAAGAACTTTTTCCTAATAACCAATCTGAACCTCCTCCAGCACAACCTGACCCCATTTCCTCTTCAAAGTGTGTAAAAGTAGCGTAGGTGTGGATGGCCTCGAGGTGTGGTGGACCTTCAAGAAGGCCTAGGAGAGAAAGATCACTGAGCCAAGGGCGATTGGACTGAATGATCTTTGGAGGTTCCTTCCAATCCCTAATGTTCTCTGATTGTGTGGAAAGAGAGAGACAAGCTGAAGAGCAGCACGCTAGACAAACTTGTGCTTTGTCTCTGGGCTGCTGGGGCGGAGCAGAACTCATCTCTCAGAAGCTACACTGCTAATTTATTTGTGGATTCCTAACCTATTTGGCTTCTTTAGGGCCTTGGCTCGAGCCTTGACAAGAAGTCCCCCTGCTGCTGGCCTGCTTCCATCATCCCCAAAGCAGCATTAATTATTTTTAATGAAGAAAACCTCTCTGCTGCCAAGTGACCTTTCTGAAATTCAGTGTGAGCTAGATTTGCCACCTCTTGCTTAGGCTCTGAGATCTGCAAATGCACATGACCAGGAAAGAGATTAGCCCAGAGGAACCCGATGTGGACGGGCTCCTAATTCCAAATTAGAAAACTGCTTGTAGAGAGGCACTTGGCTGTGTGAAGGGAGTAGAAGACCTTCTCTGGATTCCCATGACTGAACAACCCACTGCAGTGGCCCCGTTTTAAATCGGGGATTGAGTGACGTTGAGTAACTGCTCGGCCAGTACCTGACACAGAACACAGGGGGGTGAGCACTTGCACCCTATAATTCCCCCACATGAGGACACTTCAGTGCATCGGGGTGCTGCCTGGGCACAAGTCCTGTGAGCAGCCAACATCCTGCACAAAGTGTGATCAGATGCTTGTGAAGAATGAGGTCACGTCATGCAGAGGGTTGTCCCACGTACAGGATTAGCTTGAGGACTGCCAGCAACGCTTGGGGTCTCGGGGGGAAAGCGAGGAGGTTGGGCTCTGTAGTCCAAGCAAACAGAACTGTAAGCAGCCACTTCTCCTGGCTCTCCTCCCAGCTGCTTCTTTCTCCCCGAGCTGGGCGACGGCGGGGAGGACGCCGCGTGGAAGCGAGTAGGTGCCTGGCGGGCCGCTCTGACCACCCTTGTGTTGTTGCAGTGGAACTTCCCGTTGCTCATGCTGGTTTGGAAGATGGCACCGGCGCTGTGCTGCGGCAACACTCTGGTGATTAAGCCAGCGGAACAAACTCCTCTCACGTCGCTCTACGTTGGCTCGCTGATCAAGGAGGTAAGGACAGCCCAGCAGCCTCTCTTAATTCCTTCTCAGCGAGAACTCAATGGTGCTTTTATCTTTCTGCCTCTCCCTCCCAAGTGAGGGAAAGACTATAGCTCAGTTTTATTAGACAGTGAGACAAAAAGGGGTGTGAGGAGACAGCATGTTGTGTTGTGTTTGTCCCATTTTTAAGTGGGATAATTCAACCAAGACCATGGGAAACAATTCTTCACCGCGTCTGTGGCTCGTACAACAGTTTCGCTGTGTCTGGCCTTTGAAGCTGACTCTGCACTGACAGAAAGGGGAAGTCCAAGGCTGAGACTGCCAAGTGTTGGGTTAGGGTTTGTCAGGTAGGGGCTCAAGTGCCCTGTTAATCACACAGGGGTGGTAAGAAGAGCACGGTGCCCTCCAGGACTGGTCAGTACATCAGCTTCCTGCATCTCTCTGTGTGTGACTGACTGCAGATGTGCTTTTGCCTCACAGCTGTCTCTCAGGCTCAGCCTAATGATAGTGATGATTTTGTCTGTTCTCCACTTCGCCTGGGAGAAAATAGGAAGATGTGTTAATAATTGATCCTTAGGACTCTGCCATCAGAAGGGCAGAGCAAAAACACTACCAGCCAGTGTCTTCTGCAGTTAATTGACTTAAGATGAAAGGAGTGAGCGCAGGGTGCAGTTTCCATGGCTGGGAGTCACCCTGGCCTCAGCACTGCATATCTCACCCTGCCACAGAGCTCCCCAATCACGGGCCTAGCACTCCCCCCCCCACCAAAAACCATCCAGTTCTGGTGAAACTGAGTTTTTTCAAGCTGAAATCCAAAGCTGCCTGTTTCTCACAGTTGTCCTTGAAGGCAGGAGTGCAACTAGAGCAGAGCAACTTTATTTGAAGACGCTCCTTTCTCCATTAAATCCTTAGCAGCTTTTCAGAAGAGCAAGTTAAACATTCATTTGTTAATTTTTTTTCATCTTTAAAAAGATGCAGATGATTTCCATGCACAAGGTTCAACGAATTAATTTGGGGCCAACCAAAATATTTGGGCTTTCTGGTTTTTTGCTGAAAAAAAAACTTTCTGGCTCAGGGGGACCCGAAGCAATTTTTTTGCTGCCGACTCCAAACGCCGTTACTTGCACAGTTTGACCTGCAGCATGTTCCTGAGAACTCACTAGCCAAGAGGCAGGCTCTGTGAAACTCACTCTGATCGTTGTCGCATCCACGGAGGAAATCAGGCTGCACCTCATTTCTGGAAAGAAACTGAGGGGAGAGGGAGAGTCATAGGAAGATGAATTTCAGCAAGGTAACACACGAGCAATTACTTCCATTTTTATATTAGGCAGGAGCATCTGCATTCGTTGAGATTTTTGATATTGGAAAGCCAGGAGAAATGAAACGAGTTTAATATCCTGCAATTCCATTGTTGGAAACTGCAGAGAAAACACCCTTGTGCAGTCAGCAGCAGGGGAAGGCTGACCTAGGCGAGCGTTGTCCTCCAGACTCTTCTTTCAGGATGCAGGAACTGACCAGCCAGGCCTGCACTTCTCCTAAGGCTTTGCCATCTGTGTCTTTGGCGACGCTGCGGAGCTGGCTGATCTGGGCTGTAAATGTGCTGGAAACTGGCGTGAGGCTGTTCCCATCTGCTGTTGTGTTCCCGCTCTATTAGCCTCATCGTCAAGTGAGGTTTCACTGACTTCTTAATCCCTCTGGCCCCTGAAGAACCACAAATGTCAACCTTTGTTCAAAACAAACTTTCATTCAGTTACCCCTTGGCTCCAGCTGCACAGCAGTAGCTGGGGGCCAACTTTGGCCAGAAGACTCCTTTTGACTTGAAACTGGGAGTCCTCCAAGAATCCGTGCTGAAACTTGGCATTTCCTAAGCATGGCTGTTGCTCTCACCCACGTCTGCTCCAGCTGGTAGCACGCAGCCGTGTCGCTGGGAAGTCTGTAAGACAGTGCTGTATCTGCTCTGGGCTTCTCGTCTGCAGCTCACAACTCTTAGTTACCACGAGCACAGAGCAACAAGCTCGAGCTTCCTGAGAGCTGACCTGCAGCTCTCGGGGGTGCTGGTCGGCTCCACACTTCTCAGATCCTCTCTACAGAGCTGTATCTACCCTCTGTTCCAGGTGGGTTTCCCTCCAGGTGTGGTGAACATTGTGCCAGGCTACGGCCCCACTGCTGGAGCTGCTATTTCTACCCATCACAGCATCGATAAAATCGCTTTTACTGGATCAACAAAGGTAGGGGATGGATTTCCTGTGAAGCACCTGCTGTTCCTCTCTGAATTCTCTTCTAAAACTGCTGCCCACGTAAGGCTGGACCGATGAAATGTCAGTGGTTTCTGTCTAGCCAACACCATGTTTCACAGAATCACAGAACATTAGGGACTGGAAGGGACCCCAAAAGATCTTCCAGCCCAATCCCCCCTGCCACAGCAGGATTCCCTAGATCCAGTCACACAGGGACATGTCCAGGTGGGTTTGAAACATCTCCAGAGAAGGAGACCCCACAACCCCCCTGGGCAGCCCTGTTCCAGGGCTCTGTCACCATCACTGGGAAGAAGTTTCTTCTCATATTTACCTACCATGTGGCAGGATTTCCCTGAAGTGTTTGGGACTTGTCTAGTTCAGATCCTTGTGCTTGTGGGTGATCCCACATCTCTGTGGACTGGGTTTTGTCAACCCACTACGTTTTTTGAGAACTGTAAGGAAGAGATGCTCTGGCGCAAGGTGAGAGGCTGGCTGTGACTTAACATCAAGTCACTGACCTGATGGAGCTTCTGGGCAAGTTTGCCTGCCAGTCCTGCCCTGCAAGCATGTGCAACTGGCAAACATGTCAGTCAGAGCCCTGAACAATTCTTCCTCAGCTTTAGTTACCTCTGAGGAACTTGGACTTAAATAAAAAACATGGCCCGGTGCCCGAGGCTTCCTCTGCTGACGTGGATGGGATTAACATTTGAGCTTCTTTTGAGACCTGCACAGCAAAGCACCTTCCATCAGTTTTTTTCTGTTAGTAGCTACAGCTGCCTTGCTTAGGAGTTGGGTAGAAGCAGGACCTCTGCACTGAGAGAGACCTACAGCCACCCTTTCTGTACCTACGTGAGCGAAAGGTGCACAAGGCTTGACCCGTCCCCTGGAAGGGAGCGTAGCTGTGACCCACAAATACACTGGTCTCCACTGACCATCCCTGCAAATCCTCCAACAAAAGTTTGCTTAGAAATGCAAAAAATTCCACTCACTGCTCTAGGTTTTTGTGGAATATAGAATAAACACCCCTGAAGGGAGGCAGCGTCCAAAACATGGGAGCACCAGTGGGTACAGCTGAGGCAAGTGTAGTCTCTTAGAATCATAGAATGTTCTGGGCTGGAAGGGACCTCCAGAGGTCATCTAGTCCAGCCTCCCTGCACAGGGACAACTCAGCCCAGGCCAGGCTGCTCAGAGCCTCATCAAGCCTGAGCTTAAAGGACTCCAGGGATGGGCCCCCACCACCTCCCTGGGCAGCCTATTCCAGCCATCACCCACCCTCACGTTGAGGAGCTTGTTTCTAGTATCCAGCCTCAATCTCTCCTTTCCCAGCTTGAACCCACTGCTCCTTGTCCTGTCTGGACAAACCCTCTTGGAAAGACCTTCCCCTGCCTTCATGTAGACCCCCCATCAGGTGCTGGAAGGTCAAAAGAAGGTCTCCCTGGAGCCTTCTCTTTTCCAGGCTGAGCAGCCCCAACTCTCTCAGCCTGTCCTCATATGAGAGATGCTCTGTTCCCCTGATCATTCGAGTGGCCTCCTCTGGACGTGCTCCAGTCTGTCCACATCCTTCTTGTGCTGGGGGCTCCAGAACTGGACACCACACTCCAGGTGAGGTCTCATCAGCACAGAGTAGAGGGGCACAATCACCTCTCTTGATCTGCTGGCCACAGTTCTTTTGGTGCAGCCCAGAATGGGAGCAGCCTTCTGGCCTGTGACTGCACACTGGGGGCTCATGGCCAGTTTTTCACCCACCAGCACCCCTTCCACAGGACTGCTCTCCAGCAGATCCTCTCCCAGCCAGTACTGACAATGCTGGTTCTTCCTTACTTCCGTGAGTAACACCGTTCCCACCGAGCATTTGCCTGGTTCTTGCATAACTGCAGAGCACAATCTAAACGAGTAGTGATGCCAAATCCCCACTGAGTGGTCTCCTGGATGGGTGAAGCGCCAACGCTGAGCTGCTGGATTTAACAACAGTACCATCTAGTGGCTTCGGGCACTTGCTCACTGCTTCTCTTGTCCCAGAGGAGGAGGTGTGTTAAGCCTCCGTTCCTGTGTAGGGATCATGGGAACAAGTCATAGAATCATTAGGGACTGGAAGGGACCTCGAAAGATCATCTAGTCCAGCCCCCTGCCACAGCAGGATCACCTAGACCAAGTCACACAGGAACACATCCAGGTGGGTTTTGAATGTCTCCAGGGACAGAGGCTCCGCAACTTCCCTGGGCAGCCTGTTCCAGGGCTCCATCACCCTCACTGGGAAGAAGGTCCTTCTGATATTTATATGGAACCTCCTCTGTTCCAGCTGACACCCATTGCCCTGCATCCTATCACCAGATGACATTGAGCAGAGCCTGGCTCCATCCTCCTGACACCCACCCTTCACATATTTATAGGCATGAATGAGGTGACCCCTCAGTCTCCTCCAAGCCAGAGAGACCCAGCTCCCTCAGCACACACACTATACAGTAAAAATTCACCACGAGTTTTTCTCTCTGGATAGTTGGTCTAATGCAGGAGTTTCCGCAGTCGCACGCTTCTCTCCAAACCCTAGATCAGAGACTTTTAGCCCAGATTAGGTGCTGCTGCCTGTGTGAAACAGTAGAGCTTACAGCCTCATCCAGCCCACATGGGTCTGTTTGGGTCCTTAATGAAAAAGGAGAATCCAGTGGATTAGAGGCAGAAGGAAAATTCCAGCTGCTGGGTCCTGTAGGCAAAAATCTCCTACAGCCGCCGGGTTTGTCCTCCTAATCCATGGGTGTGCAGGCAAGCACTGAGGGTGACAGATTCCTTGCTAAAGTATGTGTAATGTAGAAGTGTTTTCTTCCCCCTCCACCCATCTGTGAGTTCAGCTGCATCTCTGCAGCATTTGCAGCACAAGGCTACTGTTTGTGAGCCAGGAAGTGGAGCTAATTCGAAATACATCTCGACTTAGAGTTTAAGCCCCAGCTGAGGCTCTGTGCCAGCCTGGAAATACTGGTCTTGAACTCCAGGAGAATGTTCCCCTCTAGATTTGTTTATTTCTCTCTTTCTTTTACTCTATTGACTACTACTCTTTGTCCAGCTACCCTTGCCATCATGCCTCTTGTGAGGCAACGTGTGGCGACTGCACGATGCGTCGCTTATTTCTGCTGCCTCTAGGACGAGGAGTAACTAGAGTTAATGGAAATGAATCACAGAATCATTAGGGATTGGAAGGGACCTTGAAAGATCATCTAGTCCAATCCCCTCACCACAGCAGGATCACCAAGTCATACAGTCAGTTAAGGTTAGAAGGGACCACAGGATCATCCAGTTCCAACCTCCATGGTCTGATTCAGGAGTCACGCTCGAGCTACAAAGGCAAACCCTGCTATGTCCAGAGTTGTAACTGCCACCAGCAGCCCCCTGCTTCCCTTGCTCACAGCTCCACACCAGGGTGACTGCATTTCTAGGCACAAATGAAGTCAGGATTGCCATGAGCAAAGCTAAAATACAAGAAAACCAGTCACAAAACTCAAGGGTAAGATCCTCCCCCTCTGCTGAGACCACATCTGGAATAGTCTGTCCAGTTCCGGGCTCCTCAGTTCCACAGGGACACAGAGCTGCTGGAGACAGTCCAGCACAGAGCCACAAAAGATAATGAAGGGAGCACAGCATCTCCCTGACGAGGTGTTTATATGTAGTGTTGGGGGATCTGGTTTAGGGGTGAACTTGCAGAGTGCAGTTGATGGCTGGACTCGATGATCTGAAGGGTCTTTTCCAACCTCAANCAGTTCTTTTGGTGCAGCCCAGAATGGGAGCAGCCTTCTGGCCTGTGACTGCACACTGGGGGCTCATGGCCAGTTTTTCACCCACCAGCACCCCTTCCACAGGACTGCTCTCCAGCAGATCCTCTCCCAGCCAGTACTGACAATGCTGGTTCTTCCTTACTTCCGTGAGTAACACCGTTCCCACCGAGCATTTGCCTGGTTCTTGCATAACTGCAGAGCACAATCTAAACGAGTAGTGATGCCAAATCCCCACTGAGTGGTCTCCTGGATGGGTGAAGCGCCAACGCTGAGCTGCTGGATTTAACAACAGTACCATCTAGTGGCTTCGGGCACTTGCTCACTGCTTCTCTTGTCCCAGAGGAGGAGGTGTGTTAAGCCTCCGTTCCTGTGTAGGGATCATGGGAACAAGTCATAGAATCATTAGGGACTGGAAGGGACCTCGAAAGATCATCTAGTCCAGCCCCCTGCCACAGCAGGATCACCTAGACCAAGTCACACAGGAACACATCCAGGTGGGTTTTGAATGTCTCCAGGGACAGGGGCTCCACAACTTCCCTGGGCAGCCTGTTCCAGGGCTCCATCACCCTCACTGGGAAGAAGGTCCTTCTGACATTTATATGGAACCTCCTCTGTTCCAGCTGACACCCATTGCCCTGCATCCTATCACCAGATGACATTGAGCAGAGCCTGGCTCCATCCTCCTGACACCCACCCTTCACATATTTATAGGCATGAATGAGGTGACCCCTCAGTCTCCTCCAAGCCAGAGAGACCCAGCTCCCTCAGCACACACACTATACAGTAAAAATTCACCACGAGTTTTTCTCTCTGGATAGTTGGTCTAATGCAGGAGTTTCCGCAGTCGCACGCTTCTCTCCAAACCCTAGATCAGAGACTTTTAGCCCAGATTAGGTGCTGCTGCCTGTGTGAAACAGTAGAGCTTACAGCCTCATCCAGCCCACATGGGTCTGTTTGGGTCCTTAATGAAAAAGGAGAATCCAGTGGATTAGAGGCAGAAGGAAAATTCCAGCTGCTGGGTCCTGTAGGCAAAAATCTCCTACAGCCGCCGGGTTTGTCCTCCTAATCCATGGGTGTGCAGGCAAGCACTGAGGGTGACAGATTCCTTGCTAAAGTATGTGTAATGTAGAAGTGTTTTCTTCCCCCTCCACCCATCTGTGAGTTCAGCTGCATCTCTGCAGCATTTGCAGCACAAGGCTACTGTTTGTGAGCCAGGAAGTGGAGCTAATTCGAAATACATCTCGACTTAGAGTTTAAGCCCCAGCTGAGGCTCTGTGCCAGCCTGGAAATACTGGTCTTGAACTCCAGGAGAATGTTCCCCTCTAGATTTGTTTATTTCTCTCTTTCTTTTACTCTATTGACTACTACTCTTTGTCCAGCTACCCTTGCCATCATGCCTCTTGTGAGGCAACATGTGGCGACTGCACGATGCGTCGCTTATTTCTGCTGCCTCTAGGACGAGGAGTAACTAGAGTTAATGGAAATGAATCACAGAATCATTAGGGATTGGAAGGGACCTTGAAAGATCATCTAGTCCAATCCCCTCACCACAGCAGGATCACCAAGTCATACAGTCAGTTAAGGTTAGAAGGGACCACAGGATCATCCAGTTCCAACCTCCATGGTCTGATTCAGGAGTCACGCTCGAGCTACAAAGGCAAACCCTGCTATGTCCAGAGTTGTAACTGCCACCAGCAGCCCCCTGCTTCCCTTGCTCACAGCTCCACACCAGGGTGACTGCATTTCTAGGCACAAATGAAGTCAGGATTGCCATGAGCAAAGCTAAAATACAAGAAAACCAGTCACAAAACTCAAGGGTAAGATCCTCCCCCTCTGCTGAGACCACATCTGGAATAGTCTGTCCAGTTCCGGGCTCCTCAGTTCCACAGGGACACAGAGCTGCTGGAGACAGTCCAGCACAGAGCCACAAAAGATAATGAAGGGAGCACAGCATCTCCCTGACGAGGTGTTTATATGTAGTGTTGGGGGATCTGGTTTAGGGGTGAACTTGCAGAGTGCAGTTGATGGCTGGACTCGATGATCTGAAGGGTCTTTTCCAACCTCAACGAGTCTCTGATTCTATCTCACACTTTTCACACTTTAAATGAACAAGAAGGTTCTTAGCAATTGGAGCTTCCCTCAGATAGTTGTAGCTCTTGCTAACTAAAGTAGATAACTAAATGATGCTGATGCTTCATGCTCCTCTAGCATGGAATCCTACTGATGAAAATAGAAAGAGAAATTGTTGGTTTGGAGCTACCAGCATAGAAAAAGGAACAGCACAGTCAGCAGGGATTTGGGGGAAACATGTGATAGGAGACACTTCTTCTGTGGGAGACACTCTCCCCCAGCCCCTTTAGTTGACGTTCTGAAAGCAGAGTAGATTCCTCCCTTCAGGTTAGCACGGCCAGGTAAATTCCACCAGGTGGTCAGAGCTGGTTCCCAGGCAGAAAGTGCCACAGCAGAGCCAGCCAGAGGTTGTCTGTGGGTGTCCTCAGGTGCTGCCTTGGAAGAAACGGGGCTCAGCAACCTTGTGTGTGGAGCAGCTCAGCCCAGACTGTCACAAAGGAGCAGTTTTCTGCTGAACATCAAACTCTCCGCTTGGCTTTCTGGTGTGGGAGTGGTAACAGGTAGGAGCAGCAAGCTCCTGCCACTGCCTTGGCCAGATCTACTCTAGGAAGTTGAATTCATGGTTTTTAGAAGTAAAACTCCTAAACCTGAGACTCCCACTGATTGCTGGTGTTGCTCACTAGTTGCACGGGGTAGGAAAAGCCTTGTTCCGCAGCGCTGGGTGGCAGGTAACTCTAAGTTACAGTTCCTGGAGCTCTCCCACGTAGCCTGTCCTTTCAGATCTGCCCAAACCAAACACAATTGTGGGGCTGGTTTGACCCAACCAAGCAGTCAGTAGAAGACTCAAACCATTTAGGAGCACTGTCCTTGATTTTTACCTGCCTCAGCCATTCAGCAGCATCTTCTACCCCTTGTAGCATCACACTGACCCACTGAGGTGAGACTAGCAGAGGAAACAGCTCATGCCCTCTGTGTGTTCCAATCCTACAGGTTGGAAAACTGATCAAGGAAGCTGCTTCTAAAAGCAACCTCAAAAGGGTGACGCTGGAGCTTGGAGGGAAGAACCCCTGCATTGTGTGTGCAGATGCAGACTGTAAGTATTGGCTGCTGCGTGTGTTTGTCGTAAGAAACTCTGAGGATGGTGCTTTTGCTGTGTCTCCGCTGGGTTTTGGCAGCTGGCAGGGCTGGTGCTTGCCTCTGCATCCACACCAAAGGCTGGGGGAAACCTCAGTCCAAGAGCAGGGTGTTGGGACCATTCTGCTGAAAACAGAGGAGCAAGCACACTGCTTCTGAACCAGTGTGGAAACCAGTCTGCGGGGAACAATGGAATCCCTAGGAATCCACAGGTCCTTAGCAATCCACATCTGAGTGCGATTCCTGCTGGCTGCTGCCCTCAGTGAGCTCTTATAGAATCATATAATTGTTACGGATTGGAAGGGACCTCCAAAGATCATCCAGTCCAGTCCCCCTGCAACAGCAGGATCACCTAGACCAAGTCACACAGGAACACATCCAGGTGGGTCTTGAACATCTCCAGTGAAAGAGACTCCACAACCCCCCTGGGCAGCCTGTTCCAGGGCTCAGTCACCCTCACTGTGAAGAAGTTCCTTCTCAGGTTGATGTGGAACCTTCTATGTTCCAGCTCACAACCATTGCCCCTCGTCCTATCACTACATGACACTGAGAACAGCCCAGCTCCATCCTCCCGACACCCACCCCTCAAATATTTATAGACATTAATGAGGTCACCCCTCAGTCTCCTCTTCTCCAAGCTAAAGAGACCCAGCTCCCTCAACCTGTCCTCCTAAGGGAGGTGCTCCACCTCATTCATCATCCTCGTTGCCCTACACTGGACCCTCTCCAGCAGCTCCACATCCCTCTTGAACTGAGGAGCCCAGATGGAAGCAGGTATCAGGAGCTGTGGCCAACTTTGACACAGAAGGCAGGAAGTGGGGTGCAAATAGTGGAGAGATCTGCTTCAGGGGCAGAGCGAGCCTTTGTGAGGGCCTTCCATGGGTGTGGGCCATTGTCTGCATTTTTTAATAAGCCTTTCAAAACAGAAAGGAAAAACAAGTCTGGAAACTCTGGAAGGCTGGGGCTGTGCATGTGGTAACACTTTCTCCTCCTGGGCCATGCTGCAGTGGACTTGGCCGTGGAATGTGCCCATCAAGGCGTGTTCTTCAACCAAGGGCAGTGCTGCACGGCCGCCTCACGCGTCTTTGTGGAGGAGCAGATCTACCCGGAGTTCGTCAAGCGCAGCGTGGAATACGCCAAGAAGCGGCTCGTCGGAGACCCCTTTGATGCCAGAACGGAGCAAGGGCCCCAGGTAACTGTGAGCCTGAGAACAGTTATTGTCTGAGGTTCTGGTTGTGTGTGTGTTGTTTAATTTTCCTTGTGTAAATATTATCCTTCCAAACGCGGTCCCGCAAGAAGGGCCGAGGGGTGAGTAATGTATCACGGCTTGATTTTTTCCTCTCCATTTTAAATATCAATTAATCACAACTGTTGACATGTTATGTTGTAATTTTTTTTTAAATGCAAATGCATTTAATTCACATCTTATCCAGCTTTATGGAAGGGGCTGCCTCCCTGGTACAGTAACACAAAGCACATTGCAGCGAGCGGTCGCGACGCTCCGAAGAGTGCAGCTGCAGAGAGGGCCATCCAGCTACTTGGCCCACGTGGTGATGACAAGTAGTTAGAGCCCAGGGACTCCTGAGTCCCCACTTTCCCTCTCTTTCTGATCTGCTGGAGAAGTTTCAGCTGAATTGGAAGGCAAACCATGCCAAGCTGCTGTCACAACCAGCCTCGCCGATGCTTCCAGAGCCTTCCTCTTACTTGTTCTTTCCAAAGCAATCTGAGCTGTGCTGGAGAACTCTGGAGAGAGATCTCCTAGCAGGGCATGTGTTTGCCACCAAAAACAAAGGGGGAGCCCCAGAAATCTACAGCCTAGACCTGTTCTCAGTACTGCCCTGGGAGGTTTTTCTTCCTCGCTGCTATACAGGACCCCTCAGAGGAGGAATGGCTGTGAGGACATCTGCCTCCCCCTGTCTGGATCTAGGCCCATTCCCATCTGATTCATGCATGGCAAAGCCTCACTGCACAGCCTCACGCCTGGGGAACAGGATGATGTAAATCCCTTGGTCATGCTGAGGCTGCATCTACCCCTGTAACTTGTCTACAAAGAGATTTCAGACTGCTCAGCAGTCTTAGGAAAGTAATCCCATGCTGGACCTTACTTCAGCAGAGATGAGATGAGCTGACCCTCAGACCACTTCAAGGTCTGCTCTGCCCTTCTGGTGGGGGCTCCCAGCCTTTCAGGTTTGTTTATTGATTAGTTTGCAGTTGGTTTGGGGTTTTTTTTAAATACAACATTACACTAAACCTGATCCAGCAGCAGCAGGAAGCTGCTTTTAACGTGCTCCCTTCAGGACCATGTTTACCTGGCTGCTCTGACAGAGACAGCCGATACCTTGGGAGCAGCTCCTGAGATCATAGGGTGTAGTTGTGAGGTTTTGCAGGGAGAAAGTCGTCTTCATCTCTCCCCAACTGAAGCATCTCTCAGTTGCTTCAGATCCAGGTTGTTGCTTTCATTCCCCCCAAGAAATTGTTCTTCTTCCCCAAAAGGGTTGTCAAGGCCTGGCCCAGAGCAGTGGTGGAGTCTCCATCCCCATAGTAGTCGAAAAGCCATGAAGGTGTGATGTGAGGGACATAGGTTAGTGGTATCCTGGCAGTGCTGGGGTAGAGGTTGGACTTGATCTTAAAGGACTTTTCCATCCTGAATGATTCTAAGTGACTCGTGGAGGACAGCATGGAGTGATGGAGCTGGGTCTCTTTAGCTTGGAGAAGAGGAGACTGAGGGGTGACCTCATTAATGTCTGTAAATATGGGAAGGGTGGGCGTCAGGAGGATGGAGCCAAGCTCTGCTCAGTGTCATCTAGTGATAGGATGAGGGGCAATGAGTGTGAGCTGGAACAGAGGAGGTTCCACATCAATATGAGAAGGAACTTCTTCCCAGTGAGGGTGACAGAGCCCTGGCAGGGGCTGCCCAGGGGGGTTGTGGAGTCTCCTTCACTGGAGACATTTCAGACCCGCCTGGATGTGTTCCTTGTGACTTGGTCTAGGTGATCCTGCTGTGGCAGGGGGATTGGACTAGATGATCTTTGGAGGTCCCTTCCAGTCCCTAATGATTCTATGATTCACAAGAACTTAGAAGTGACTTAAGCTAGTCCCGGAGTAGTGGCCCTGTGGGCAGCAGTTTGTCCCTGCCTTGCACTACACTGATGTGCTTTGGGGAGCTGGCTGATTCAGGTCAAATCCAGCCTCGTTGGAAGTGAGGAAGAAAGGGTCCCCGATGGGGATCGCTCTGCAGCGGCGTGGGTGTGGGGAAAAGCCTGTGCCAGCTGCAGCGCTGGGTTATGCTGGTGTAAACTGCACCGCCCTGATCAAAATGAGGTCAGGTGGCATTAAATTTGTGCCGGAATGAGACATGCTTCTGATGAGACCTCTCCAAAGCTCACATGTGTCTGACTGTGCTGGCTGGCTGCCGTTCAGAGGACGCCGCAAGGAACCTGAGGGGTGCTCAGGACTGTTTGAATCGAGTGCCAACCTCAGACGCAGACCAAGGGCATTTTGTAACTTCGGATTCCTGTGAGCTGTGTCACAGCAGCTAGTAAAGCAGCTCTGCACAGATGGCAAACTGGTTAACCAGTGCCTTACCCGCTGGTGAGCAGCACACTGCCCTAGGCTTGGGCTGGGTCAATGGACTAGTCTAGTTGTGTTCTGTTTCAGAACCATGGCCCACGGGATTCAAATAAGCACTAGGGCTGCCTCGTGGCACTTGCCAGTCAGCGGTTATTCAGCCCCAAACCTCCTGGGAGTTTGAAGAAGGTGAATATTCTCCTCATAGTGTAGCTGTTTGTGACCTTTAGGATTCGAGCTTGTGAGCACAGTGTGTGAGCAGGAAGAGTCTGTGTGCAGCGCTCCGCCGAACGCGGTCGCGGGGTTGTTCTATAGGACTGCAGATGCCGGCTTTGGAAGAGGAAAAGCGGCTCCTTGCAGCCTTGGCTTCAAAGAAGCAAGATGGGAAGACTTGGGGTTCGCAGATTTTCCCCTCTCGTTTGAATTGGGTGGGCAGAGAGTGGACTCTGCTCTAGCAGACCATGTGTTTTCAATAGAGGCCGGTGATGGAACCGTAAATAATAGCGGAGCAGGGGACAGAGCTCAAACAAGCCTCGCCAGATCCAGTTACAGCGACAAAGGGGTCCACCCTTGCGTGTCACTTTTACAAATGTTTTCTTTCCCTTTCCATCTAACTCTAGTCTGCCTTGCAACCAGCTCCAGCTGTATAAATACCCTTGTTTTGTTTTCTGTGATGTGAGGCCGACGAGCTGGCTGGGTCTGGATCACAGACCGGCCGCGATGGAAAGCGCTCGCGGGTATTTTTCAAATCATTTACATTTGGCCGCCAAGCAAGCGGACAAATGGGCAGCACGGGTGACACCTGCCAGACTCGCCGCAGTGCTCGGCGCCCCGCGCGTGGGCACGTGTCCGGGGTGGCACCCTCACGCGCGAGACAACACGAGCTCTCGGAGCACTCGCGTCTGTGCGGCAGCAGATGCGTCCTCCTCCGTTCTCACCATGAAGCCCCCCAGGGACGCTCTCCTGAACCTTGAAAACATGTGAACTTGGATTGCGTGTGGCCGGGATTAGCTGGGGACAGGATGCAGCCTGTAATCTGGAGGAGTCAAGTGTGGAACGCCTCGTGTAAACAGACGCAGCTGGCAGCGGGCCCCGCGGAAACCAAAACAGATGCCTGGGGAGGGATGTTCAACCAGTACGAGCATCTGGAGATACCTGGCATTCAGATTAACCTCCCGGTCAGCCAGGACACATTGAACCAGTGGGTGGAGTTTTTTATTTAAACACCTTGATGACTTTGTATTGGTTTTACTTTTTTTAGCCACCTCCATAATTCTTTCACCATCTGTGGCGTGCTGTGGTGAGGAGTCCCACCACTTCATTGTGTGTCGTGCAAGTAGCCACGTCCCCTTATTTGCAACCTGACAGCACTTGGAGCTCAAAAGAATTGTTTAGGTTGGAAAAGACCTTCAGGACCATCAAGTCCAACCACTAATCCAGCTGTCCCAAGGTCACCACTAAACCCTGTCCCTAAGCTCCAGATCTACATGACTGAAACGCATCCATGGATGGTGATTCAAGGCCCTCCCTGGGCAGCCTCTTTCAAAGCCTGATGACCCCATCTGTGAAGAAGTTTTTCTTCATGGCCAACCTAAACGTCCCCAGCACAACCTGAGGCTGTTTCCTCTCGACCTATTGCTTGTTACTGGTGAGAAAAGACCAGCACCCACCTCTCTACAACCTTTCAGGAGGTATTGCTGTAGACAGCCATAAGGAGGCTCAGGTACTGATGATCAAGAGTGCTGTGGGCTTCTGCAGCTCCTCCCAGCACACGTTTTGCTGGTGGGGGCCTGGAGCAGGGCTGCGCAGTCCTGTAGCTGGACTGGCCTTTTCACACCTCTGCTGAAACCCTTCGTTTAAAGGCAGCTTGCACAAGGGCACTTGGTGTCTGAGTTCACTGTGTGGTTGGGAGAAGTGAGAGGCTGGTGGTTAAGAGAGAGGGTGGCTTCCAGTACAGAGAACCAGAACACGCTGGGAAGATTCCAGTGTCTAATGTCTGTGAAAAGTGGTGCTGATTTTCTGTTGCCTGTGGCTCAGGGCTGTGTCACTGACTGACTGACAGTCACGGTGTGAGATGCAAACTGACCCAGGCTGCACGTGTGCCCCCGGGCCACGTACCATGACGCCAGTCTCTGGAACAGTGATAATAAAGGAGCTGCTGCCTTGTTCCTTTTCCTTTTGTGTCTGACAGATTGACCAAAAACAGTTTGATAAAATCCTGGAGCTGATAGAAAGTGGGAAGAAAGAAGGGGCTAAGCTGGAGTGTGGGGGTCTCGCCATCGAAGACAGAGGCCTGTTTATAAAGCCCACGGTGTTCTCGGAGGTCACCGACAACATGCGCATCGCCAAAGAGGAGGTACGGTACCCGTCACTGAGCCTTGCAGTGACCACTGTAAGTGGGAAAGCCCAGAGCTGTGGCTGTGGTCTGAGGGGAAAACCTGAGAGTTCCACTCATTTCAGTGTCCTGATGCTTCTGCTAACGAAGTCGCTGCACGGCGAGCTTCAATCTGGAGCGCGTGTGCGTCTGGGGGGGCATCGCGAGAGGAGAGGAGGCGAGCAGAACAAGCAGGCAGGCTGTCAAAATGTTTTAGCAGTGATTTTTGTGCAGTTAATAGCCTGTTTGCCAGCACCTTTTCATGCCTCGCTGCTTTCCCTCACTTTGTTTGGCTTTCCTGCGCAAAAACGTGGCTGAAGCCAGCAAAGCGCAGATCTGATGCTCTGGCTTTCATTATTCATCTGCAGAAAGATTGAACAAGCTGCATGTGATTAGATCCTGTGATATTCCTTTGAACTAGGAGTTAATCTACTTCTCATCGTGCTTCCCCCATGGAAAAGAAGTAGTTGCCAAAGTCTAACTGGCACTTGTATTTTCTCGTTTAGCTTAGTGTGCTTTTTGTACGGGGCTGGTTACTGTTCACTGCTGGCAACGTGTTTAGATGCCTCAGATCTGCCACAGAATCTCCAAGGAACCTGGGAAAGATATCAGTCACTCTGGGCATGAGTTACCTTCTAAAAATAGAGGAAATAAGAGCTGAAAATCCCGTGACAGACCTTCTTTCTGAATGCACTGACTCCAAATCCCAAGTCATGATTCACGAAGCTTGTCCAGTTTCATCCGTTTGCAGTTCTGTTGCAACTGCACGTGCATCCTGTGCTAGGATCAAAGCTCCAGGCAGGCACTTGGATCTCCCAAAATGAAGACTGGTAGAATTACTGAGGCAGGAAAAGACCTCTAAGATCATCAAGCCCAGCCTGTGATCTAACAGCTAGGTCATGGCACCACGTGCCACATCTAATCTTCTCTTAAACACCTGCAGGAATGGTGTGAGCCTAAAGCCAGGCAGACTTGAAGAGAGACTCCATCCCAGCATCACAGAATGGTTTGGGTTGAAAGACATCTTAAAGATCATTTAGTTCCAACCCTTCCAACCCCCCTGCTATGGGCAGAGCCACCTCTTGCCAGACCAGGTTGCCCAGAGCCCCATCAAGCCCTGGCCTTGAACAGTTCCAGGGAGAGGGCATCCACAACCTCCCTGGGCAACCTGTTAGAGAGCCTCACCACTTTCACTGTAAAGAGTGTCCTCCTAAGATCTCATCTAAATCTCCCTTCTTCTAGCTTGAAGCCATTTCCTCTTGTCCCATCACTAAAAACTCTTGTAAAGAGCCCTTCCCCAGCTTTCTCACAGGTCTCCTTCAGACTGCTGTAAGGTTACCTCAGAGCCTCGAATGGCCCCGACTCTTGCAGCCTGTCCCCACAGGAGTTGTGCTCCATCCCTCTGATCATCTTTGTGGCCCTCCTCTGGACCTGCTCCAGCAGTCCGATGCCCTTCTGATGTTGGGGGCTCCAGAGTCACACACAGAAACTGAGTAGTTGTTGTGTGTGTGTTGGCTGCCTTTGCACTGGCAGCCCCAGGAGCCAAGTCTGTGGTCCAACCCTTACGTGGTCAGCACACGGCACTGCGTGCGATGGCTAAGCCAGAGCTACGACCGAGGGAGAAACTTCAAACACATTAACGACCTTGTGAGTAAAGGGGGCTCAAAAGGAGAGTCATAAGTGGAGTAAGGATGAATAACTTGACACTTGTCCAGGTCTAACTGTGCTTCTTTGATTGTTATAGCTGAGCTGTTAGTTGCTGGACCGCAGCGGCTATTAACCGCCGCGGCTCGTGACTGCCCTTCCTTTGAAGTCGTTAATGAGTCGTTTTTAAGAGACTATCAAGCGACTTCTAGAAGGCTGGATGAAACATTTTAAATACAAAGCATCTGAGTCTGATTACTTCTAAATGACCATGATTAGCAGAGGCTTTCCTGTGCTGATGTTGAATTGATACCCGCAGATTTTTGGGCCGGTTCAGCCAATTATGAAGTTCAAGAGTCTAGATGAGGTCATAAGAAGAGCCAACAGCACTGAGTATGGACTTACGGCTGCCGTGTTCACGAAGAATCTGGACCGGGCGCTAATGCTAGCGTCTGCGCTGCAGTCGGGAACGGTCTGGTGAGCAGTGTGGGACTGGAGAGTGGGCTGGGACCTTGTTCCTTGGGAGGGGAGAGGGGTGTCCACTTGGAATCGGCGTCGGAGGCAGCAGTCTGCTTAGTTCTGCTCAGAAGCAACATCTGTCCTGGTGTCGAGGACCAGACAGTCTGCTGAGAAATGGACTGTTTGTTCAGTCCATGCACTTCTTCCTCTGGAGAGCTCTTGACAGAGTGGGGGTTCCACGGGAGGGGACAGCTTTCAGGATCCTGTGTGTAGGGCAGAGCGATCGTGGAAGGAGCCGCTCTTAGACAGCACCAGTGGCACGAGTCAGTGCGGACAGTAGATGGCACCACCCCACTGTCAGAAGGAGAAGCCGCTGGTGTTCCTTAGAAAGTTCCTTCTCTATTAGAGTCTTTTAAGGGTGGAATCTGGATTTCTTCTTTTCCCCACTCAAGACAGGAATTTGATCTGGTGTCTGATTTTTGATAGCTACAGGGGGCTGATTCCCAGAGCCAGTGCCCCAAGAATCTGCCTCTGAGTGACACTGACAGTCAAAACGGGACGCGAGGCTTTGAAGGATGCGCGTGCTGTTCTTACAGCCAAACCTGTCTCTCGCTGGCCATTCGATCTCCCTGAGATGCTGAGGAAGTACCTACCTCAGCTTGATCGACCTCGGGTCTTTAGAAATGGAGCCGACTGGGTTTGTCTCTCTGCCACATGGTTGTATAGCACAGCCCAACTGTTTTCCATACCTGGAAGCGGATAGCAGGGCCTGCTTGTGAGTGTTCAGGCAGCTTTTGGGGTAACTTGTTTATTTTAGAGCAGTCTTCTTTAAACTAGGGAGTAGGCGGGACTGTTTGTTAAGCACAGTGTGAATTCCAGCTCAGGTGTGAAGGTCTGAGCTGTTGGAGATGCTGAAGCGAGCTGTGGGCTGGAGTGAGTTCCACTCACACGCTTTCTGGTTGTGCAGCAGGATAAGATTTTATTGCCAAAATCAGAGAGAAAACTAACAGACTTCAGCTTTTCTTCCCCTGTTGTTGTGTCACCATCTTGCTTCTCCCTGGTGTTGAATTGTCCTCTTATACCTGGTGTCTTCATTGCAGGATCAACTGCTACAACGCGCTCTATGCACAGGCTCCTTTTGGTGGCTTTAAAATGTCAGGCAATGGCAGAGAACTGTAAGTCTGGCTCCATATCTTGTTTCTCTGTGGATGGTGAATGCACTAACTATTGTGACTCCATGAAGATACTGTTGGACTTGCTTTTGAACTGTCAGGCTCACTGTACACAGCCCAGGGAGGTGCTAGGCCAGCACAGCACAGGCGTGAAGCACAGGTGTGAGAACGTGAGCGGTGCCTTCAGGAGAACCTTCATCTGCTTTATAAGCTCTTAATATCTCCAGTGCAGTCAGTTCCACTTGCAATTGTTTTTTCTTCCTAGTTAGATTTTTAGATCAAGAGGGAAGTACAGTGCCTTGGCTGGGGGCTGGGAACACTGGTGTCCACCCCACTGGTGGTATCTGGCCCTCCCTTGACTGCTCTGTCATAGCTCCTAGTTGGGCTTCTGCTCACCTCTGACTTTCTGGTGTTGAAGCTAGAACAGGCAATGATCTCCATTCCACCTCCCACTTTCCAAACTTGCTACTAAATTGGAGGAAGACCCTCTGTCCCTCTTCCCCAGCCTGACCTGCTGCATTATGGCTACCAGGGATCTCAGCAACAATTAGTTACCCACACAGAACCTTTCAACCAAGGTTGCCCTATAAATCAGAGGTAAAGCTGAGAAATTGATTTAAATTTTTATTTTATTCTTGTATAGCAGAGAGGCAGCTTTTATTGCACCATTTAGAAGACTCCTCAGAGGAATCTAATGCACCTTTTCTTTCATCATCTAGATTTATTTCCAGGAACTATTTCCAGTAGCTGCTCTGGTGCATGTGCTGCTCTGAGATGTTCAGATGCCTCACTGGCTAAGCGCAGCACACAAATCCCCCAGGAGGACGTAGAATCATGGAATGAGTGGGGTAGTACTTGGTTTTCACAAACCAGAGAGGTGCCACCCTGTGGGTTACTCTCACCAGACACATTCCATGCTGCTCTTACAACAGAGTGTAGCAGTGTGTACTCCTCTGTGTGTGCCTAGCGGTTAGGAGAAGTGGTGGATCACACTGGTGGTGTTGGTCAGTCCAGATCTGGATTTAATGGCCTCATGTCATCTGCAGCAGCTGCCGATCGGTGACTAAAACACACTTGTGTAGAAACTCCTCTCTTAGGGAAGAACACACGAGCTTTGATTGTCCCTTTGCCTCCTCCCTCTTCTTTTCCAGCGGCGAATACGCTTTGGCAGAGTACACCGAAGTGAAAACCGTCACCATTAAACTCTCCCAGAAGAGTCCATGAACACAGGAGGCCCAAACCGCTGACACTCCAAATGTGACACGTGGGGGACGTGTTCAGAGCAAAGGGGAGGGGAGGGGTAGGAAGGAAAATGGAAACACCCAACTTCATTCCTCTGGAAACACCGAAGGATCTACTGGACTCTGCTTTGTCAGCTGGCTCTTCAGAAGCCGATTTCCTGGCCCCACTGGCAGCACAGCACTTGTACCGGACGAGTCCCTGGCCGTCCATCTGTCCACTGCTGTGACTGAGGTGCTGGTCAGCCACCGTGTTTGCAGGACACCTACTTTCAAACTGTACCCCGGAAGGACGTGGACATCCATGGCCTGTTGGAGAGTCTTGTGGGACCGTTCGCATGGAGCTTCACCACCTTCAGAGGCATCTGGGCTTCACTTGGCCTAAGTTACGGACTCGCGTGGCAGGGTTTGTACAGCTTGATGGAGCTTGTGTGAAGGCTGCAGCTGGCGTTTGGAACGGGAGTGCGAGCTGTCGTGGAAAGATCTGGAAAGAAATTCTCCTTGAAAGAGCTGTCTTGGCCTCTCTAAAGATACAGCCGTTCTCCACGCTGGTGATACTCTAGCCCTGAATGAGATTTGTGGGATTCTCCTAGAGGACTCCTTTGGGGCCAGGATTTCACCTAGCAGAGCTAGGCCTGGAGTGTCCTCGGAGCCCGGCGTTCCGGTGCGCACACGTCACACGTGCTGCAAACACACGGTACTGACTGGCTAACCCTTCTGGCTCCAGACGAGTCACAACTGAATCTCAAACCTTCACTACAGCACTTTTCGCAGAGGATTTTGCACTGTACTTGCCGTGATGACACCGAGTTGAGTTGGATGCTGAGCATGCAGCATGGTAGATACCCCACAGCAAACCTCCCACGCCAGTCCTGGTCTGGGGGAGGGAGCAGAAGAGCTGCAGGAAGCTGTCCTGCTCTCTCTTTCTCTGGAACTTTCAGGCTGTATGAACATCTCTTCGTTTTTTGAGCCAGAGCTATCAGTAAGAGAGTAAAACTCATAAGCTCTTCTCCCTGCTTCTTTACCCCCTCTGAGTGTAGCTCGAAATCATTTTCTGGAAGTACAGTATGAAAAGGCAGGTGCTCCCCGGCACACACCGTGTGGGTGTACAAACCAGTTACCATGGAATAAGCTACGGCTGGACTTAAATGTGTCAGCAGCTCCACAGTGATGTCCTCGTGGGTGCCTTCATCTCGTGGCAAGCACAGAGTGGCTGATCCTGCACTGAGGAGTTAACTGCTTTGGGTTGTCTCTTGCTTACAGCAGTACAGGCATCCAAGGAGGAGTGGCTGTCGCACCGAGTTCATGCCTTAGTGTCTCCTGCAGTAACTCGTTTGCATGCCCAGGCATTAGGACAAGCCACATGCTGTCTTCAGGTTTTGGGTTCATTACTTTCCCTCCTCCTCCTGGTTCTGTGCTGGAGAACCACTGGCAAACGCACGGGAGGTTTCACGTCCACGGGAGCTGTACTCACGCAGGAGTTGGTGGAGTCAGCTTGTGAGGAAGTGTAGCTGGTTTCACTGGGATGGTCCTCTGAGAGCAAACCCACAGAGGTTCCTTAATGGCCTCTCAACAGTGAGCACCACTAAGGATTCCTGCCTGGAGTTGCACAGGTGTCAGGGCTTGAGGCAGACGTGCAGGTCTGACCTCTGCTCTCTGACACGAGCCAGCATTTAACCGGTACCTGCGCTGCTCGGAGATACACCCAGTCAGTAACGCGTTCTGTGGCACGAGTGGACCTTTTTTTGGAGGAGGAAGGAAGGTGGGTGGCGATAAGTAAAGTTTGCATGAGCCTAAACTTCCTGATATTGTTGAACGCTGCAGCTGCCCTTCAACACCGCTTAACTCATTCAAGGACATCCCTCCGACAGCGGCGTACGGCTCCCTTGGGCGCGTGAGACAGGTGAACCTCCCCTCCCAGTGAAGAAAATGTCCTCCCTTCCCCACGAAAGGCCAAATGGGAACCCTGTAAATACGTTTCTGTGTCTGTAAAACACTTAGAGTGCAAACTTCTTCTCGGACAAACATTTTGCTTTTGCCTACCCGGCGGTTTGCTAGGGCTGCAGGCAGAGAGCGGGGAGCTAAGGCAAACTGATCTTGATGTATCTCTGTATTAATTTCTTATAAACAGGGGTTGAATCAGCTGAACCTCTTCAAATCCTACTCTCCTGGCTTTATACTTACAGTATATATTTCACCTCTTCTTGTTTATTTTTACCCTTATCGAGTTTTTAAAAAGTCATCCTATCTCCTTGTTGTATAAATCAGGGTTTGACTCTACACACTGAATTTTCTAAGTTATATAACACTAGACACTAACTTTAAAGCAACCCCTTAGAGGGGTGTATATTCTTTCATTGCACAGTACAGCTTTCATATTAAATACTACTTTTTTTATAAAAAAACAAACAAAAAGGACTATATTTATAAATTAGGATACAGTTAATCTAATGTATTTTTATAGCTAAAGGTACATGCAAATGTTTAAACCTCATGTATATATTTAGACTATGGGTATCTTTTTTGTAATAGTTCTCGTTCCTAATAAATGTTTTAACTTTCTGAAATGGTCCTAAAGGCTGTGGGTTGACTCTGTTCAGAAAGGATTCTATGAGTGGAATGATTTGGGTTGGAAGGGACCTCGGGGATCTCCCAGTGCCAACCCCCTGCCATGGGCAGCGGCACCTCTCACCGGACCAGGTTGCCCGAGAGCCCCATCCAACCTGCCCTTGGACACTTCCAGGGATGGAGCAGCCACAACCTCCTTGGGCAGCCTGTTCCAGTGCCTCAGCACCCTCAGAGTGAGGAATCTCTTCTCAAGATCTGATCTAAATCTCAACTTTTAGCTTGAAACCAAGCTAAGAGGAAGGTGGGGGAGCAGGAAACTTCTACTGACTTTACTCATTTTAAGAGAGTGGTAATGTGAATCCTTTTTGCTAAAACAAAACGGCCCTGTGCCGCTGTGGTTGGAGTGGGCTCTTCCTCACGCAGCACTGGGTCTGTTCCCCCACATTCAGTGACTCAGTGGTTGACCCCAAGCAGAAGCATGCCCTGGCCACAACGGCATTCCACCGTACCTCTCCCACACTCCAGGACAGAGCATCAAGCACAGCCAGTGCTCTGTGTGTGAAGCTGGAGCATGCACCTGTAGCCTAACCTTCACGTGTGGAAGCTGTGCCTTCCCCAGTAAGCACCGGGGGAAGGAGAGCAGAGCTGCAGCTGAAGCGCAGCCTCATCCAGTTCAAAGTCAGGTGGATCCTTTCTGCCTTCTGAGGTGAGCTTCCAAGTGGAGAATTCAAGGACCACGGACTATACAGCCAGATGGAGCCTTCTGCCTTGGTCTGGCTGCTTCCAGAACCCCTGTAGGACACATCATCCATCAACGCTGTTGGACGTGCTCCATCCTGACCTTATTTGCCTGGTCTGCAATACGGAGAGAAGAGTGTGATGAGATGTGAGCAGGGAGGGGGGGAAGAAAAAATGAGCTTGAACATGTGGAGAAATTGTCACTAGAGAAGTTAAAGGGAGTTTTCAAACCTTTTGCTAAACACAGTCATATGAAAGGTCTGTGTAAGAGTCAGACTAGGAGCCATAAAAGGCAGCAGGGCTGGGTAGGATGTGGACAAGGTGAATAAGACAGATGCTGCTGCTGCTGCGGCTGCAGCTAAAAGCAGGTTGATGGGGACCTGAGCGCAGGTGAAAGCCCCGGTGACCCACCCGTTGTTCGTCTCCATGATCACACCGGGCAGCACCCAGACCACAGCAGGCACTCAGTGACTGCGAGGGGCTTTTTCCATCCTCAGGAACTATCAGAGCGCCATTTCTTGGGAAGAAGCAGCCCCACGAGTAACAAAGCTGAAGCCCAGCAGAAATGGACTCGGTGGGGAAGGCAAAGCAGTCCCCGGCCTGGGCGTGGTTGCCGGGTGAACTCGGGCAACACCTGGGCAAGGGAAGGGGCCAAAGAGGAGCGATCTGCGGAAGGAGCCGCTGCCCAAGACTGAAGCCTGAGGCCGCCCCCGGCCTGGGTAGGGCCGGGTGTGTGGGGAGAAGCGCTGGGCAGTGCCCTCGCCCGAGGAGCCACAGGGCAGCCCCCGCGGAAGAATCGCAGAGCGGCGGGACGGGGCTGCCCTGCGGCCGAGGGGGCGAGCGCGCGGCTGAGCGGAGCCCATCGCCCTCAGTCCTGGGCCAGGGCCGGGCGGGCCCTCGGCGGGGCCAGGGCCGGAGGAGGCGCCGCGTTCTGCCCCGCTCCTTTTCCTTCCTCCTCCTCCTCCCCCGCCTCCCACCGCTCAGCCAGGGCAGCCGGAGAAGGACGAGAAGGAGGTGGCCGCAGGGAGCTGCCGGCCCCGGCCCGCAGGAGGTAGCGGGGCTCTGGCGGAGGGTTTCATGTGGGCAGAGGGCGGGTGGCGGAGAACTTGGCAGGAGCTTTGCGGAGCGGCGGCTGCTGCCTGCCCCTGGCCAGGGCAGCGGGACGGGCAGCGAGCACTGAGCCCGGCCCTCGGGAGCACTGGGGGCGGGGGGAGCGGGGAGCCGCTCCCGGACCGGGCTGGGGAGGGGTCCCGCTCCCGGCGTGGCCCTGGCGCGGACCTTTGGCCGAGGCGCCCCGCAGGCGGTAACCGGGGAGGGGCGGGAGAGGCTGCTGGGGCACCCCGAGCTGTCTGCGAGGTCTGGTCCCTGCGCCGTGGAGAAAGGGGCCGGTTTGCTGCTCTGTTGGCCGGAGGATGCTTGTCCCGGCTGGCACCGGGCTGGCCGCTGCGGTTCCAGGGCTGGCCTCACGCCGCCTGGGTCCCGTAGCGGCCGCAGGAGCCTTCAGGCGTTTCCACCCCTCTGGGCCCCATGGTGATGCCCATTGCAGCGTCCAGTCCGGCATGGACCTGTTGCTTCTCAAACAGCAGCAAAGAACAGAAGTTTGAGCAGGTTTTGTGATTTGGGAAGGGATGTCAGGCAGTTCATGGTGTTTCTGGCTGCTTTGCTGCTTTTAGGCAGCAGAGAGATGGTACAGGCGCAGCGGGATGTGCTGGGACACCGACAGCATCAGGTTTCAGGAGGGAAACGGGGAAGGTGTGAAATGGGACATGAACCAGCGTCCAGGTGTGTTCTGCATGGTCCTCCTTCTTCTGAATGATTCCGTCTCCTTCTGCAGGAGGTTCTGCAGAGCCCACAGCATCCCTCTCTGTAAGCTCCATTAAAACATGGTGTTAGAGCTGCTCGTATCATACTTAAAGGGGGTTTTGTTATATACAAAAGGCTCAAAAATATGGAAAATTTTGCTTGCGTGGGTGCTGTGTGGCCATGGTGCACACGGCTACATCATTCTGTGCCCTTCAGCAGTTAAAGGGAACTGGTCATCGACACCACACTATTATTTTTCCTCAAACCTTTTTACTTTTTTCTATTTATGAGGAAAGTTTCAGTCTGAGAAATAAGCTGAGTAGAAAGCTTAAAAAAATCAGGAGTTGGAATGGTTTTCAAGCCTCTGTGGTCCGCACTGACCCCCATTAAGTGTTTCTTGTACAGTTGCCGTGAGTGCACATGGTGTGCCCTGTTGTACAGCAAGGAAATGCTTCAGAAACCAGCATCTGCTAAGAAGAGCTGCTCTGCTGGTCTTTGCAGGGGGAAGTATTTGTTCTTGCTGTGGCTGCAGGGGACGCAGCTGCTGGAAGCATCACATCCCCTCCATTTTCGGAGTTAACAACCAGCTCTTAGGAGGTGTGAGAGCCTCCCTGACAGCTCTGCCTGGGTTATCACACCCATGGCAGGGCAGGGATGTGGAGTCCCAGTGCAGCAGCTGTGCCTGCCAGGATGGCCAAGGGAAGCTTAGCCCAGGAACTGAGCTGCCTCGGATGGGAACTTGGCACATTCTGGGGCAGAACTGCTTCCTCCACCAACATGGCTCAGTTCACCAGTTTGTGAGCTGGGTCTGGGCCTAGGGATCACCTCCAGTTCAGCCTCCTCTTCTTGTGTGGGTGAAAGCTGCCAGATTCAGCCTCTCACATGTGCCCAGCTGCTGCTGCTAGGGCCTGACCTGGGAGACAAGCTGCTGCTGCAGTTAGTGATGTGAATGACAGATACACAGCAGCTCAGGCATCTGTGCCCTTCTGGAGTGGTGGCCACAAAGAAGGTGCTTGGCTGTAGGTGAGAGCTCTTGCATGTAGCCCAGCCTCAGTCCACATCACTAATTCTCTCATCTCTGAAAAAGAGAATCTAACAGTACCCAGCACCCAGACTGCAGGGCACAGGGGTGGGAGCTGCACCTGAGAGTGTGAGTTTTGGTTCCTCCTGCCAGGCACTGTGAAGTAGCGGTCACCAGAAGCTGAGTTTTGATCCCAACTCAGGAAGCTGACTCTGCATTGGGAGAGGTAGGGGTGTTCTTGGGCCTTGCTGGCTGAAGGGAGAGGTAGGTTAGATGCTTTGCTGAATGAGAGCTGCCAATCACAACTTAAATTTCATGCACTGGACATGAGAAAAGGTAGTAAGAGTCAAAGGTGCAGGGCATCACACTGCCTCTGAGAGGCAGTTCCTGACTGAAACTGAAAGCAAAGAATGTAGGAGGGCTGGTGCTGGCCCGGCACATGCTGTAAAACTTGTCCTTAGTTTTAACCTCTGGGGAAGTTGCACTAAAAAAGAAAAATCAGAGATGTGTGGCTTTGAAGAGGTCAGGAGCTGGAAGTGCTTTGGGAGTGTGAGCTGTGCGGTTTTCCGTGGCCGTTACACGAGATGGTCCAGAAGAAGCCAACCTTTAAGAACTGCTAAGGGCCTGACTTGCCTCTCTGAATGTGCTTGGAGAAGCCTGGTGCTTCCAGGGTAGAAGAGTTCTCTCCAAGGACTGGGCAGAAGGAAGAGGAGCTGGTGTGTTTCTCTTACCCCTCTTCTTTCCTACAATGGGTGGTCTCAGAAACCACATCAGTGTTTTTCAGTTTCTCACAGTGGAGCCTTATAAGAGCCACAGTCTTCTGGGTGGATGGGAAAGGTTTTGAGGTTGCATGTAGGACTTTTCCAGCTGCCCTGCGTGGTTTCAATGCTTTGCCTTTACAGTAGCTTGTGGAGAATCTGTAACTGCAGCTGTGACCCCTGCCAACCCCCCACACCCTCTGCCCAAAGACTGAGCAGCTTTAGCAGGGAAGAACTGGGAACATTATTCTTCTGTAGCAGGGACGTTGTTAGTCTCCTCTGTTAATTCATGTTGTGCTCTGGACAAAGCTAGTGCAAAAAGAGTTGGATTTATAGGGCAAGTTCTCTTCTGCAGTGGAATATTTAGGCAATTTGGATTGCAGAGCAATAAGCACCTTGCAGTTTCTGCGCCAGAACAATTAACTGGTCTTTCTGTTTGTTTTCAAACAGGGTAAATGGTGTTTCCTCGAGATGGTGCTTAGTAGGAGTCACTCCACTCCTGCCTTTACTTGATGGAGATGGCTCCGCGGTCACAACACTAATCAACCCTCAAGTGCTGCAGAGAGTTTGCCTGTTGTGCTGCAGAAAGTTTGTCTGTTGGACCGTCACAACTGCGACCCAGAATGTACTGGTGTGTGGGAACTGAGGAATCCGCTGTTCGCAGAGAGAGCAACATGGATCCACAAAATGGTAAATAAGGACGATTGCTTTGCTTTCCTGTTCAGATTGGGAGTGAGGGGTTACGGGGAACGTTTTGATGAGATTTAAATATATGGAAGGTCTTTGAATGATTTGAGCCTTAATCTTTTCAAAGTGTGTGATATAAACCAAGACACTCTATTTCAAAGGAGAACGATGCAGAACTCCTCAGGGGGTGAGAATAGCTTTCCTCCCGAGACCCACAGCATTAGTCAATATATGCATCACATCTCCCCGGTTCCTAAATACATCCTACCAGATCTGTGCCTTTTCAGCGTGCGAATGCAAATATGTTCCTAGCCGGCGACGCGGGGTGTATTCCGGGTAGGAAAGCTGCTAAGATCAGAGCGTCGTTCCTCAGCCTGAGCAGATATTAACCTGCTCCAGTTTTACCGTCGGCTTTGATTCGGTGCCTTGCAGCGATGGGGAGGTCTGTGCTTATGTAACGTAAGAAATCCGTAGGTGGAAATTTCCCCTTCTGGAAGGGACATATGCTTCAGGGTTCCTTCCTGTGAATGCTCTAGTTATTTATTTATTTTCTGAACAGCCAAATTAATTTTGGATGGGGTTTTTTTTTTAATATCACTGAAACCTTCCCTCAGCTCTCAGGCACTGCTGTATTTCTCCGAGTCCAAACCCAGTTATGTTTCTGCATCAAGAAGTAACCGCCTGGTTATTGTATAACGGTGTTCCCCCCTTGCAACAAGCGGTTCATTAGGAGGCAGCATCTGCGTTTTCAGTGTGGGATGAAGGTGTGTTTGACGCTCTCTAGTGAGTAAGCAGGCTTCAGTAGAAGCTCATGGTTTTGCAGCCTTATTTTGGATTTTATCAGCAACTATGAAGCAAAACCTGCTAGTTTATTCAGAGGCTGCTGTATCTGGTTTGAAGACGTTTCTCGCCAGCGTCACGGGGAGCTCTGGGAACTCTTTCCTTTCTCCGTACGTATCCTGCTTGTTCTGTGATACTGCTTTTGCTGCTGCTTTTCCCTTCTGTTAATTGGCATTTTATCTTCCTCTAAGAACCAGCATTTTGTTACTGAATATTCTTAACTTTATTGAAATCTGCCTTCTGAGTTTCTCTCTGGAAGAAAAGATCCCCCCTAGAATACGAAGCTATAAACCATGAGAAGAATTTTAATCCGCGCTAATGTTCTCAAGTGTTAAGAGTTGCTGGATTTTTTTGTCCTGCAGTAGTGGCTTGAGGAGTTTTCCCTAACCATTTAAAGACAGAGGACTGCATCTAGAGGATCCTGCTGTGGCAAGGGGATTGGACTAGATGATCTTTCCAAGCGTCTTCCAGTCCCTAATGTTTTGTGATTCTGTGAAATGAGCAGATTAGTTTGAGCGATAATGAAAGGGATCTTCTCCACTGTGAGTTCAGTTTTCCTTCTCAGAACTTCATTGCATGTTCCTGTTACGTAAATAAGTTCAGTTATACTGGTTAACTGGAAGCAAACAGATCTTGCTGGTGTAACTCTGCTGTTCTTACTTGTCCGGGCTGTTTTATTTGATGAAGTGTTGGAAGGCTGGCAGAGGGGTTGTAGGAAAACTCTAGATCTGGGACTGCGCTGTGGATTTGTTGTGTGGAAGCACAGTGTGCCTGTTTAAACTCAGTTTTATTTCAGGATTGCTTGAGTCGTGCCAAGAATAATTGTCATTAGCTGGCTGGTCCACTCCCTAAGTTAGGTGGTCCTTGTTCTGCATTTGTATCCTATTACACAGCTTGAAGCGGGGAGTGTGGTGACTCATTCAGCCTCCACATTCAAACCTATTGTGTATGTGCGTTTATTAACAGTGTTGGGGCAGCCTCCTGCTTCCATTCACTGGGAACCACTGGGAGGTGGAGTGAGCTCCCGGGTAGTTTCTTTAATGCCTCTGACCTCATTAGTGCTTGCAGAGTTTGGGGTCTTTTTGCAGGCTGAAGGACAGGCGTGCTGTGTGAGGGGTTAGCAGACAGCGCTCGGTGCCCGTGGCTCTTTGTGCAGGGATCGGTGTGGTGTTACGACCAGCACAGAGCTGGAGGTCCCTTCCAACAGGTTCCCTGTGCACCCAGTGTCCTGGTCACTTAAAAGCCTTAATGTTTTTAGGATTTTTTTCTTCTGGCAGCCGTGCACTTGGCCAGGTCTTCCTGTAGAGTGTGAGTTCAGAGCATCATTGACTGTAGTGGTTGGGGTTGTGGAGTCTCCATCAATGGAGACGTTTAAGACCCGCCTGGATGTCTTCCTGTGTGGCTCTGACAGGGGGATTGAAGTAGATTATTAGGGATTGGAAGGGACCTCCAAAGATCATCTAGTCCAATCTCCCTGCCAGAGCAGGATCACCTAGACCAAGCCACATAGGAACACATCCAGGTGGGCCTTAAACATCTCCAGAGATGGAGACTCCACAACCCCCCTGGGCAGCCTGTTCCAGTGCTGTGTCACACTCACTGGGAAGAAGTTCCTTCTCATATTGATGTGGAACCTCCTCTGTTCCAACTCACACCCATTGCCCCTTGTCCTGTCACTGTATGACATTGAGAAGAGCCTGGCTCCATCCTCCTGATGTGATTCTGTGATGACTCTAGCACCTAACTGCTTGTGTCTCCTTGGCTGTTCCTGTTGGCTGTGGCAGTGATCCTGCCTGTATCCCAGCAGGATGCTCACCCTGAGAGCAAGAGAGCAGTGTGTCAGAACTAGACCCTCCCTACCCTCCAGGGATGGTGCTGGGATTGCTTCAAGCAGCTGCTGGTCCACAGAGGTGATTTGTTGCTGGAGTGTAAAATAAATGCCCAGTTTGGGGTGCAGTCAGCATCTCCCTTGCCTCCTCAAACCTTGCTTCCCCTCTCCTAGATTTGTTCTTCCTGCCCTAATTAAAAGGAAGAAAGCTTGCAGAGATACGGGGGTGGCTGCAGTCTCTCATCAAGCACAGGCTTGGGGTTTTTTTAAACTTAAAGAGCTCTACATAATATAACGGAGGCGACGTAAGATAAATCTTGCAGGAACTACAGTGGAAGCCCAAGGATATCTCTCTGCAAGTGCCTAGAGCAGAACAGAGACTCATCTTCTTTCAGTGGGCTGCTTGGTTTCTTTGAACCTTGTGAGTTTTTACAGCTAGGACTGAATTCTCGTAGGAGTTGCTGGGAGGCACTCGAGCAGCTATGTAGAAACACAGTTGATGTCTTCTGAGACATAAGGGTGCTTTTGCTGAGGAGCTTATCACTCTCGTACTGATAATTCTGTTCGGGGCCTCAGAGCGCTCTTTGCCGTTTGCGTGTGTCTCGGAGGTGGAATTGGATTATCTTTCTAACGTGCCAGAGGGTGTCTCTTCCCTCCTCCTAAATCTAGAAATAGCATTGAAAGGGGATGTTATCCTGCGCTGTATATAGTACTGCATCTTTAGGGACTGACATTTTATAGTAGCTTTAAGGATATTCACTAAATGAACCTTTGCAACTACTTTTGAGGCAAATCTGATGTAGACTAGTGACTGTCAGCTGTCCAGGGAAGCAGAGATACAAGTGAAGTTAGTCTGGGGTGAGACCTAAACATTAAAATGAGGGAGAAAGTGACTAACCAGAGCATAATGGCCTGAGCCAACATTCTGTGAGTTCTGTGGTTCTGTGAGCTGGAGAGGACCAGAGGCTCTTCAGCAGCGCAGTGCTGACCCGACAGCTTTCTCTTTTATCAGAAAGAAGCTACCCGCGGTGGCAGTGACCTTTGCAACCCTGCTGGGGCCGTGGCTCAGCTCAGTCCTGACTCAGAGGGAAAGCTGCTGCCTGCACTGCTGCTTCCTGAATCATAGCAAAGTCTCCAGGGCAAGTAAGAACAGCTCAAAGGGAGCAGAGTCGTTTTAACTAACAACTACCTACTGCAATTTTACAAGGGAAGTTTCTTAATGGATTCAGTGGTGACAGCTTGAGGTTAACAGACAGCAAATGAAACAGCTGGGGTTAGGGTGCATCCAGCATTGTCCCCTACCCCGTTTGCATGAGGGCAGGATGTTTGCAAACAGGGCCAAGGCCTTTGTTATAGGGCAGCAGTTTGAAGAGGTGACAGGGCTGTAGGTAGAGGGCAGGAGCTTCGGCAGACTCTCCAGTTTGTATTTAGGGGCTAGCTGGAGCTGTCAGGCAGTGGGAAATCCACTTGAAAAATGAAAGTCCACGGGAAGAGCCTGACTTCACAGCAATGAAAGCAGGCAGCACACACCCACTCCTGTGTGTGCATGGACATGGTCTCCAGAGGAGATCTTTGCTGTTGTTTCCTCGTAGCCTGATTTTTGTGGCTTTAAATATGAAGGGGTAGTGTGAGTTTCTTTGCTTATAAACTTTTCCTGCTGAATAGAGGAGGAAGGGAAAAACCAGCACTAGCAGCACTACTGTTATCGCTTTGTTCCTCATGAAGTCACCATGTAAACCTTAAAATCTTGATACCAGCACTGTGTGTGGGGCCAGGGCCACCAGCTGAGTCTTGGGGCCCATTGACTTAGCCTTGTCTGAGGCTCATAACAGGGAGAAAGTACTGGCACCCTGTGTCCTGGCTTTTTCATCTGCACATTACCCTGAGTCTGCTGTGACAGCATGGTGGTGAGAAGGACCAGGAGAGCATCTGGGAGGTGATTGGAGCTCTAGAGCCCTGCAGCTTCTGTTGGTTGCTTGAAGTTGTGTATAATCAGACTAAATGAACCTTGAAGGTTTTCTGGTTTTCATCCTGCTCGTTAAGCTGAGAGTTCCTTTGAGTCCAAACAGCAAATTGAAAATATTCCTCCAAGCAAATCAAAAACCCACCCTAACAACACAAGAGCTAAAAATAAGCCAGGTATCTCCTGTGAGTTGGTCTTACTGCGTGATGCCCAGCAGAAGGAGAAGTGGGAAGTGCCAGGCAGGAATAGGAAGTTCACTGAAGCAGTAATAGGTTTGTATTTTTAAACATTTAAACACACGCTCCGCACAGAAGTGGTGCAGGCTCACACAGGGCCAAAAGCCAATGCAGGAGGCTGGTTTGCAGCAGAACACACGTGTGGTTAAGGCTCTCCTGTGTAGTCTCCAGCAGAGTCAGGTACTGCACCACTCAGAGCCTGGATTTCCAAAAAGGGCAGTGACTGCTGGAGCATTTACTGTTAGGTGCCTAACTGAAGTGACTCTGAGGTCATGTTCAGAGTGTGGATACTAAGCCCTGTTCTTCAGACAAACCCTTAGAAGATATCCCTTGTGGGTGGATGTCAGGTGTATGGAGCTGGGCTCTTCTCCATGTCATCTAACGATAGGACGAGGGGTGTGAGCTGGAACATAGGAGGTTCCACATCAATATGAGAAGGAACTTCTTCCCGGTGAGGGTGACAGAGCCCTGGAAGGGGCTGCCCAGGGTGGTTGTAGAGTCTCCTTCTCTGGAGATGTTTAAAACCCACCTGAAAGTGTTCCTGTGCAACTTAGTCTAGGTGATCCTGCTGTGGCAGGGAGATTGGACTGGATGATCTTTGGATGCCCCTTCCAGTCCCTAATGTTCTGTGATTGTGTGGTTTGAAACACCTTGTGTCTATGGAGAGTGGCAGTTAGGCTTGTGAGTGCTGTATCCCTCTGGAGTCAAGGAGATACAAAAGAGCACTTGGGTCTTAATAGCAGCAGAATGAGCTTTTTCCTGATTAAGTGTCATCCAGCCAGCCTGCTCTTGAACTTGAGGGCTGTAGCAGGGAGAGCATAGCTGCTGGAAGTGCCAGCAGTGCGGTGCAGACCTTGGGAAGTTAACGGAGCAGAGACACTCGCTTGATTTACTGACAGTAGTAAAACTGATCATTGAGCTGGATCTGGCATTATCTGCCCTTCTACAGCTTTATTTTTCCACCTTTCAGTTAAAACGTGTTTGTGGTGCGTGACATTAAAATGTAAACTGTGACAACTCTATCCAGAAACCTAGAAGAAAACAAAGATAAAGGAGATAAGGGAGTAAAGACTGTCCTTTGCCCTCAGAACCTGTACTGAGGTCACTACTGTGTGACTGTAAGGGCTGACACTGTGGTTGTAGAACCTTGGTTCAGCTGATAGTGTTCACACCAGCTCAGCCCTCAGCAGGCCTGTGATTGATTTGTTGTTCTGTCAGTGATGTTGCAGGCTGGGTTGGGTTTTTTTTGCTTACATTAAAGACAGTGCTGTGATGTATTCATTTTTAATCCTTCCCGAAGCCTAAGGGAGCCTTATCCAAAAACCATTAAAGTCTTTGCATGGGCAGAACAGGCTTGGGGTCAGATCTTTGGGGATCCTCACAGCATTAAGTCTGTGGTTTGCTTGTGTTTCATCACTCGGATCGATAAAGGGGCTGCCAGGGCCCTGCTTGGCAGAAGGCATCTGACTGGGAGGGACCTTTTGCATTGCAGATGAGGGTGTGGGGGGAATGGATTTTATACCCTTCAGCTCCCAGCGTGCTACAGGGGTGAAGTCTGTCTCTTTATAGGTTCTGTTTCAGATTTACATCAAGTTAGCTTAATTCCTTCCCTTAATCCAAGCCCGTGTGCTCGTTAGCAGGTCAGCAATTGCTTATTTGCATGATTGTGTATCACCACAGCAGCAGCAGCTCGTTTGTGAGAGCTCATTGCTTCACAACAGGAGCGTGTCCACACTTTGAGTTTGTGCCTTGCCTTTGCTTAAGCAGAGGGCTCACGGAAGAAGTCTTGAAGTATTGGGGAAGGCCCTCAACCTTCAGAAAACCTTCCTGCAACCTGAGGGGCTCGGGGGCTTTGTAATTTCCAGTTTGGAGAAAAACTAGCCAGCACATGTGGTCTGAGGTCCAACAAACTGCCCTTAAACCATGAGCAGCTACATCCAGGCAAATTCAATGAGTCTGATCATGACTCTGGAATGGAATCAGCGGGCTCTGTACTCGGAGCCTGTTAAAATGCACTGCTGTTCAGTGAGAATCAAAGGTGATGTAGTGAAATCTCGGGGGTTATGCTGCAGCTTTTGCAAATACCCAGTCCCTCCCAGTGTGATAACTAACCATCCTGGGCATGCTGGAAGAGAGGCAGGATGAAGGCCAGCGGTGTCTTTGTACATCATGTACTGTTTGCAGGGACACCTGTACCTGCTAGTCAAGGTTCCTCACCAGCCTTCCCTAGCCAGAGCTCTCCTGGCACGGCTGCTCGTGATGGTGGGATGTGTTGCTCAGGCCCAGAGCACTGGGAAAGCTGGTGCAGATCTTCTTTCTTCCAGCTCACCCTCCCCTGTTGTAGGGGGCTACAGATCTCTGGTGAGCTGTGGAAGCTGCTCAGTTGCAAAGACAAGCCCCATATTATGTGACCCAAGAGTGAGGGAAAGGGTCAGTCTGCTCCATGAAGGATAGGAGGAAAGGAGTAGGGACCTGGGGCTGCAAGCTGGAGGAGCAACTTGATTTCATTTCTAATAGTCAGTGCGTGGCTCCCAAGAGTAAAGGCTGGCGTTCTGGATTGAGCAAAGCTCCGTCCCAGGCAGCTCACAACTCCTTTTCCATGCAGAGTTCAAAATCATGGAAAAATAACGAACCAAAGCAGTGATTCAAACAAGAGGACTGGATAAATTTAGCTCAAATATTCTTGGTATGTTTGTGGTCACTGTGGAAATTACATCAGCGTTGGTTTTAACGATCGGGACGTCGCTTGGAAAACTGGCATGGCTGCCTGAGAAGAGCTCAAAATGAAATCTCTAAACAGCATCTAGGGCTTTGGGATCGCTTCACCTGCAGTGAGTTGGTCTGGGGGTTATCTGTTTTATTCCCACCTTGGTTAAGGAGTGTTTTGACTAGAGGTTATTGCTGCTTAATTGAAAAGCCACAAGGTTTAGTGCTGATACACTCTGCAGGATGTACGCACATAAAAAATTCTGTCTGGGGAATAAGAGTCAAGCAGAGTGCTGGTAATTGCTGAAGACAAGGCCTCCTCCAAAATCTGCCTGCATGTCTTTCTGTCTTGCACATCAAAGAGCCTTTCAATATGCTTTTATTTTTGCATCAAACAGGAACATTCTTCTCTCCTTTTTTATTACCACTAATGGACAGGATTTCTTTTCAGATCTCCTGAGCAGCTTGAAAAACAAACAAGTCAGCTTGAGCTCCATAAGTGGCCTTTAATGATGGTCACGATTCTCTGAGGCTTTACACCTTGGACCCTTCACACCGTGACAGGGCAGGAATAAAAGCCACCAAATCAAAGCTACTTGCATGGGTTGGACCACAGTATTGGATGCAAAGGATCAGAGTTCATCACAGGCTGGTGGGAAGAGGTAAACCAGCTTTGCCTCATTTTGCTGTCTTGACCTTGGAACGTGCTGTGGGCTGCATGAACCTACATCTGATGTTCACAGATGGCAAGAGGACAAGCTAGAGACCCAGCTCCCTCAGCCTTTCCTCATCAGGGAGCTGTTACACTCCCTTCAACGTCTTCATGGACTCTCTCCAGCAGCTCTGTGTCTTTCTGGAACTGAGGGGCCCAAAACTGGACACAAGATTCCAGATGTGATCACCCCAGGGCAGAGTAGAGGGGGATTTTGAGATGAAATCCTGTCCTGGTTTGCTTTCATGGCCCTAAGGTTTGTTTCAGTTGACAGGACTGTTCCCACAAGAGACACCTTCCATCATTTAATAATCCTCTTTCCAGCTGTGCCTGGAAGTGAATGCAGAGGACACCCAACAGCGTCGTTTGGGTGCCTGCTGAATGTATAGCTTCCAGTGCAAGTTGGAAAGCAAGAGTGGCCAAGCTGGCCCTGTGTGCAGAAGCATATTGGTGAATGAGTCAAGCTGTAGGATTGGAACCAAATCCCTGAGGCCAAAAGACAGAAATAGAAAGTTTTGCTTAGAACTGAATCATTTGTATTTTCAGTACAGCACTTGGCTCTCTGGCTGGCTGGTGTTCCCTTGGGTTTGTCTCAAGCTCTTTCTTTTAGGGGTGGAAATAACATTTTCAGGGGTCTTTGCTGATCCTTTGTGCCCTGGAGAGGGCAGGGGGATGTGGGGCATCTTCATTCACTGCAAGATTTGCCAGACTTCTGCCCTGTCTTATTCCATCCCATGGTGGGTCTACGAGGGATTATGGGGCTTTCACAAGACAGTCTGACCGCTGAAAACGAGTTGTGACCACTGATGCTCCAACAGATCAAAAGGGGTAAACGTGTGCACGTGAATCATAGAATCATCATGGCTGGAAAGGACATCCAGGATCATCAAGCCAAGCCCTCCTCCCAACATCCCCCTAACCCCTGGACCATGACCTCAAGTGCTCCTGCTACTTGGTTTTTAAACATCTCTAGGGATGGTGATGCCACCACCTCTCTGGGCAGCCTGTTCCAGTGCCCAACCACTCTCTCAGGAAAGAATTTCTTCCTAAGATCCAACCTAAACCTCCCCTGACAGAACTTGAAGCCATTTCCTTTTGTCCTATCATCAGTAATTTGGGAGAAGCTACTCAGGCCTGACACTTGTGCTGTGAGAAGAGGGTAAAGCCATCCCTGTCACCACCAGCAGTCCAGTTCATTGTGCTGGGGCTGGCAGCATTAGCTGAAAGCTGCCTGTTTGTGTTCCAAATCTAGCTGCTTGGTGAAAAGTTGGGAGATGAGAGGAGGTGCCAGCAGCTGTGTTTGCTGTCAGCTGCTGCCATTTGTCTGGGATGTGGAGGTTGTCTTGGCGCTACCTGTTGCAGCTAAGGAATCTTTTTGGAGAGGGTAAAGCTAAAGGTGGGGAGTGGAGCAGTGCTGCTGTGTGCAGCCAGATGGGGACGTGTGAGGGTTTATCTGAGCATAAGAGGCTGGCTGCAGCCCCCAGAGCCCAGGTGGGAGGAAGAGGAGCCCAATCACAGTGCTGATGAGATGCTTCTCCTCTGACTGTCTGTGGAAGATCCAGTCCTGCTGCCCCTCTTCCATCAGGTACAGCCCAGGGCGGTGGTACCTGTGCTTCTAAAACAGCCTGTGGGCATCATCACAGATAAGGTAGAGTTGTCCTCAGGCAGAGCACAAGAGAAGCAGCACATCCTGGGTTGTCACATGTAGTAGCCCTTGCTCCTGTTCCCCAGGTAGCTGCAGGTATCATTGGTGACCCCAAAGCTCCCTTGTGCTTTCCAACCTTGCACCGCTTGCCACCGGTGTGGTAGCTTTGCTGTGAAGCTCATGTTCAGTGTGTATTGCTTTCTGCTCTCTAATGGCTTTGTATAGCCTCTGTTGTACTTCAGCAAAATAAGAACAACCAGCTCAGTTTCATCGGAACTTCTTGGATAATGCAAGCCACATCCAAAGTCTTGAGAATCTGGGAGGTGCACACAGAAGTGCAGGAACCTGGGCAGATCTGGTGGAGCTTTTCAGCCCCAGCTCAATGCTGGCTGTGACAGAGACAGCTTCAAGCACCCATGAACTGACGGGTCTGTGTTACCAGTATTTAAGGCTTCCTTGTCCCCTCTTCCCTCATTACCGCAGATGATGGAGAAAGGATTGTGTCAGTGTGGGGCCTTTGGAAGCATCTGGGGTTTGTAATTCAGTTCTGGAGCCCCTTAAAAAGGCAGGAAGGAGTCCAGAGGCTTTTTCCATCCAGGACTTAATATTTTCCTTTCAGGTGTGCATTAGCCAAAGCTTTTTTCATTGCAGGTTCAGAGCTTTTTGAAATAGAAGGTTGCAGATGTCTCTGGTGATAACAGGTCACTTTGCATGGCTGCAGCTAGAACGGTCAGCGTGTCCTTTACTGGGTCCCCTGTGCTCACTGGAAAAGCAGCTCAGCTCTCGGTGCGTGAGGCTCTGGCACGTAACCCCTTTGAAAATCATTCACATTTTGCAATGATAGTGAAAAAGTTCCCTTCACTCCTGGAGTTTCTCTTGTCTTTGAAACGTTCCTCTGTGTTTCAGATCTGGGCTCCTCTAGAGTTGTAACTGAGCACTGATAGAGCTCCGCTGTAGAGGCGGGTGGTTTTATTCCCAGGACATAATCTTTTCCACCGCCTTGGCTTAGGGTAGCGCCGCTCCTTTCATCAGCTGAAAAAATGGATGTTTTGGGGTCAAAGGAAACCACAAAAACTAGATGGAAGAAGTGTGTGGAGGGTTCCCACTGCCCTGAGAAGCTGGCACGGCTCTCTTGCGCGAAGAGATAATCATGGGGGTCAGAGGGACATGGCCCAGTTCTGGCATGGTCACTTCAGTGCGGATGCTGGATTTCCCAGATAAACCATCCGATTATCTCTCGGCTGGATTGACAGCAGTTTTCTTCTCCCAGCAGGGTTTATTACTGGTTGTGAGGATTTTTGAATCCTACTGGGGATGGTTTCTAGCAGAACTGGTTGAGCTGTCTGCGTTGTGCCTCAGTGTGAGAACAGGGTGGAATCGATCACAGACTCCTTGACCTGCTCTGGGTACATCCTGGCTGTGGGGCTGTGTGGACTGAGGGCACGAGGGCAGGCGGGGAAAGCAACTTCCCTCCTGGAGACAGACCTTGGTCTTTTAAAAAATGAATGAATGGTATGAATCAACACACACTGTTTTGTTAAATGACAAATTAAGCCCCGTTTTGACATGTCACCTTCAAAACACAAAAGGCATCTTTGTTTCTGACTTGGGCTGATACAATAATAATTTGTTACAGAATTTTTTCTTCCTATTTGAGGATGGGAATTATTTTTAGTGTCTCAAAGATTTCTATAGGATTATAAAATTTTCTTATCTAAGTGGAAAGCGTGGTGTAGGACAGATCCATCGTCCTTCAGCCTATCACCATCCAGTGGTTGTAGTTCCCTTTAGTTTTTCAAAGCAACACAAGACACAGGAGCATGTGAGAGACTCAGAAGGAGTGTGGCTTTCTCTTCACCTTACAAACCAGCCCACCAGAGCTTATGTAGAGTAGTAGTGAAAGCGTTCACCAGTGCTTGTGAATTTTTAAGTACTTGGGGAAGGGGATTGGCTTTGACTGTTCAGCCTTCTGTCCCTGCCCCCATTTTTGTTTGCTCTGTGGCAGTGCTCAGAAATCAAATGGCAACGACTAAGCTGGTGAAGGGTAGCTGTAGCCATCTGGTGCTGTTGAGGAATTAATGTCTGAGCTCAGCCTGGAGAGGTGACCGCCCTGCCCACCCCCATCCCCAGATCCTCGCTGAACCAGCAGCTTGGATTTCGCTGTAATGGGACGTGGAGATGAAAATAACTGTCCAGGCTAAGATGTAGTAGTTAATTCAGACAAAGCAGCAGCCAGCAAGCCAAAGACACTGCAGCCAAGTGGCTGCTGGAGGAGCAGCTCGTGCTGAAGCAGAGGTAGGTGGCTAACAGTCCGTGGAATTAAGAGCTGAACTGAGCATCGCTGCATGGATGCTGCGCTGAAGTCATCGCCTTGATTTGCTCCCATCTCTGGAAATACCTGCACACATCATGACAAGGTCAGTAGCAATTTTAAAGTTTTATTATTGTTGTGATTCTGGATTTTAAGTTACCCTCGTGCCTTGTTTTGTCCTGTGGTAAGCAGCACATTTCTATATTTCTCTGCCTTTGCCAAAGACCTCCTGCCTTATCACAGGAACTCGTGTAGCACTGAAAAACCCGGAGAGGTTTTGCATCGGAGGCAGGAACGTGGTGATTTGGGATGGACAGATAATAATCATCCGCACGCTGCGCTGGTTTGTCACGCGGCCGTCTGCTGATTCGCAGCATTGACCTGCAAACCCTCAGCTTTTTGCTGATAACTGCAGGCTGTCAGCTTAGAAATGGTAGATTTTTTAATTTCACCTGCTGTAACACAAGGCCTGAGATGGGGGGGTAACTGCTTGAGCTCTGAAATTCTCCTGGTACCCTTTATGATTAATAAGAAGTCTCTTCCTTTTGTTTCCCTGAGCTGGAACAGCAGCTCCAAAGTGATGCTCTGGGCACCTTTGAGTGGCAATGAAGTGACACTGCTTTTTTTTTCAACAAGAACCTCTGTTTCCATTGAAATATTTATAAAAAGGAAGTTAGTCCTGCTCCTAACTTTTATGAAGTGATGCAGACCCTGTTGTGCACAGTGCAGAGAAGCCAGGTCCTGAATCTGTGAGATCTAAGAATTAGAAAGCACTTTGCTGCATGCAGACATAAACACTCAGCGCGGCGCGTGGTCAGGTCCAAAACCAGAGGTTCAGTGTTGTTCTGCTCTTGTGTTGTGCAAGGCTATAAGCGAGCAAGGTGAGAAAACCACAAAGAGCTCAGGTGCAGAGTGTGAGCTTCATAGTGTTAAAACCATGGGCAGAATTTCTTTGGATTTCAGCCCAGATTATTGCTAAAAATGCCTGCTGCATGTATTGGCAAAACTTTGTTCACAGCCTACGTGAATGCCAGCGCTGATGGCAGCTCAGTCGTGGGTCTTGTGGAAATAAAGCCATCTTTCGTCAGTAGGATCTAACTTTCCTCATTATCTTTTCCCTCTGCTGACTCTAAATGAAGGTTGGAGGGCACGTTGCTGCTTATTTTCTATTTGTTTTCCAGAAGTCAATATATCATTTACTAAGTCACCAGGAAGTCTCTGTGTATTGTGCCAGGTGGGTTTTAAATATCTCCAGAGAAGGAGACTCCATAACCCCCACTGGGCAGCCCCTTCCAGTGCTCTGTCACCCTCACTGGGAAGAAGTTCCTTCTCAGACTGATGTGGAACCTCCACTGTTCCAGCTCACACCTGTTGCCCCTTGTCCTATCATTGGGTGCCCCTGAGCAGAGCCTGGCTCCATCCTCCTTTTCCATATTTACCAACATTAATGAAGTCACCCCTCAGTCTCCTTTTTCCAAGCTCAAGAGACACAGCTCCCTCAGCCTTTCTTCATCAGGGTGATGCTCCACTCCCTTCATCATCTCTGTGGCTCTGCGCTGGGCTCTCTCCAGCAGCTCTGTGTCCTTCTGGAATTAAGGGGCCCAGAACTGGACACAACAGTCCAGATGTGGTTTCAGTACGACAGAGTAGAGGAGGAGGAGAGCCTCTCTTGATCTGCCAACCATCCGCCTTCTGATCAACTGCAGGATGCCGTTGGCCTTTCTTGCCCATGAGGGCCCATCGCTGGCTCCTGGTCATCCTGCATCCTTCTCTCATTTAACCTCTGAAAGCTTGAGTTAACTTTGTCAGAACCATATGAGCACAGCTGCTGGCTGAGGACAAGCTTCTTTATCATAGTTTTGCCAGTTTCACTCTTCTCAGCTTTGGAATTAATTGCACTCCAAGGTCTTTTGTAGCTGAAGATCTTTGGCAGTTTTTTCCCCCTGGGTCTGAGGCAAGAGGTTTATTTATTCCACAGAATTGTAGAAAGAGGTTTGGATGTACTTTCTGAAGAAGTCCAGATGAAGAGCAGCATTATCTTGCTGCCAAGGGTGTTTAAATATAAATATACTGGTTTCAAGCAGTAGAGTTTCCCAGATTTCTTACATTCAATGAAGTTTTATTGACTTTTGCTTGATGGATGTTCAGGTGCCCAAAACTGGGCAGTCTTGGTTAGATCAATAAAAATTAGCCTAAGACGAGGCGAACATTGAGTTTAAGGACTCAAGTGAGTATCCCAAGGACTGATTGACTCTCGCTTGACTCTGGGAAGATACAAACTCCGTGAAACCAGCCATTTGTGGCTGGCTCTCCTGTTCCTGGAGAGCCCAGAAGGCTACACGTAACATGTCTGAGCAGAGTGTGCTGGTTGGTGGCCAGCCCGTGTTCTGCAAGCAGTGGCGGTGGTAGGTAGCAGTGGTTTTGACTAAACCACTACAAAGAACCTGAGAAGTTTTGAGGGGACCCAAAACATACCAAGAAGCATGACACATTAGCCAAGTCATTTAGTGAAGTAGTCATTTGATAAAACACAGAAGTGGCCTTGGGATTAGGGACTAGTTTGTGGAGTTCCTCCTTCCCTCAGCTACACTTGTGGCACTTCTTGTATCACTGTCCTGTTGATTTGGCAGCACAGTGGAGCAGTTCCAGTGGAAGAGGTGGAAAATCCTCCTGTAGGGAGAGCTCTGGTGTGCAGGATGCCTGAGAGGTTGGCTGGACATCTCTCAAATAGATGAGGAAGTGACACAGGACCTCCCGGGTGCCGGATGAATCACTGATACTTGTTACCTCCTCCACCTTCTCTGGCTGAGAAGGAAGGATGACTCTGCTCGGTTCTTTGGCAGAAACGATGTCCCTTTGTTTGTGCTGCAGATGTTGGTCTTGAGTGACAGACCCCCACATTAGGATTGAAGCCAGGAGGGAAGACCTGTCCTTTCTTTCAGCTTTTTCCTTAGGAACCAGATGAAAGTTGCTGTGCTTTGTCAGCCCCAACGTGCAGGGCTCCCTGCTCAAATCCAGCTGTTTTGGATCTCTGATGTGAGGCATTTTTCCTCCAAGGGGATTTCCAGTGCTCCTCTCTAGGTTCAGGATTTCATCACAGGGCTCCCAGCCCAGGAAAGCTGTGTGTTCCAGTAACTCCAGTTACTGGATCCATTTCCTTGAATTTACGTAGTACGAGTTATTTAAACGGCAGAACTATTTGACTTTAAAATTCTCTCTTCTGTCACCCTTTAAGAATAATTTGCATTTCCTGTCTTTAGTGTCCGTTAAAAAAGAGAATTAGATCATGTTCAGCATTCCTAGAGATCCCATACACGTGAGTGAGCTTGAAAGGACCAGACTCAGTGCTGAATTAATTTCTTTTTCACAGAATCACAGACTGTTAGGGGTTGGAAGGGACATCAGAAGATCATGTAGTCCAGTCCCCCTGCCACAGCAGGACCCCCTGGATCAAGTCACACAGGAACATGTCCAGGCAGGTTTTAAACTTCTCCAGAGAAAGAGACTCCGCAACCCCCTGGGCAGCCTGTTCCAGGGCTCTGTCATACTCTCTGGGAAGAAGTTCCTTCTCATGTTGATGTGGAACCTTGTTGCCCCTTGTCCTGTCATTGGATGGCACTGAACAGAGCCTGGCTCCATCCTCCTGACACCCACCCTTTCCATATTTATCAACATTGATGGGGTCACCCCTCAGTCTCCTTTTTTCCAAGCTCAAGACACTCAGCTCCCTCAGCCTTTCCTCATCAGGAAGCTGCTCCACTCCATCAGTTTTGTGGCTCTGCACTAGCCTCTCTCAAGCAGCTCTGTGTCATTCAGAAGGATGGAGCCAGGCTCTTCTCAATGTCATCTAGTGATAGGACAAGGGGCAGTGGGTGTCAGCTGGAACAGAGGAGGTTCCATATAAATATGAGAAGGAACTTCTTCCCAGTGAGGGTGACAGAGCACTGGAATGGGCTGCCCAGTGGGGTTGTGGTGTCCCCTTCTCTGGAGACGTTTCAAACCCACCTGGATCTGTTCCTGTGCATCTTTGGTCTAGGTGATCCTGCTGTGGCAGGAAGATTGGGCTAGATGATCTTTTTGTGAGGAGCCAAGAACTGGACACTATTCTTGATACGGTCTCAGCTGGGCAGAGTAGAGGGGGAAGAGAACTTCTCTCCATCTACCAACCACCCCACTTCTAATCCTTTTTCCTTGTGCCCCCCAAAACTACAGAATTATGAGGCTGCAGAACCTATGAACGTGCCCTCTACAAGGCTCTTTATCCTGCTGTAATTCGGCAGCACGTTCACTCGCCCCGATTTCTGCTGCTTGTCCTTCACACGTTCGGCATCATCTGCACAAGGTTATTGCTGTGGGCACATTTGTAATGGCAGGAATCTCTGGAGCCTTCTCAGATGTCTGAGTGACTCGAGTTTCATTTCAATAATGGATGAGGAGCATTAGGACGTATCGCTGATCCCGACTGCGTTATTCAACCGTGGTTACTGGCGGCTGTAGATTGGTCCAGACTTACTGCTGCTTCCAGGTTGCATTAACCTGAGCCCTGTGTGATGACTTACGTGTGTAGTTACTCAAAAAACAGCCCAGGTGAAAGCCTGTGGACTTCAGGGCTTTATTTAACCGGTTGCAAATAAGGAATAAAACTGTTGTAGCAAGAAAAAGTGAGTGTGGAGTGGTCTCTTCAGGTGAAAGGTGCTGTGTGGTTTTTAAGAGTGGACTTGAACATCCTGTTTGTAATCCAGTGATTTTTTCCTGCTGCTTTCCTAGTCCTGGTAGTTGGGGGTGGTTTTGCAACTTCAGGGCTGCCTCTTGTCTGCTGTAATGGTTTGCAGCTTTTAGTCTTTGACATGTAAAAGCTCTTCTAGGCATTGAAAACAAAGAAGTCTTGCTTAGGTGGTTCTCCAGGATTGATCAGGGTGAAGCTGGGTGTCTTTAGCAGGAGGGTGGTTGAACACTGAACAGGTTGCTGGAGATATTCAGGGTGATGCTCAACAAGGCTCTGAGCAACCTGATGTAGCTTACTGCAGGGAGGTTGGACTACATGACCTTTGGAGATCCTTTCCAACTCAAGTGATTCGATCATTCTATGATCTTGCACAGAATGATTGAATCACAGAATCATCAAGAGAAGAGACCTCCAAGATCATCAATTCCAATGGTCAACCCAACGCCATCCTACCCACTAAACCATGGTTCCAAGTGCCACAATCTCCTTTTGCCTTGTTTTCCCATACATTCCCAGTTTCTTTCCTTTCACGTTCACTGAGGTGGGTAAAGCTCTGCTTGAAAGTGCTGGAGGGGTTTGATTAGGTGGTGGTCAGGAAGCAAAGTGTGGCTGAATCAAGGTTAATGATACCAGAACCATTTGGCAGGTCATAGAATCATTAGGGATTGGAAGGGACCTCGAAAGATCGAGTCCAATCCCCTGCCACAGCAGGATCACCTAGACCAAGTCACTCAGGAACACATCCAGGTGGGTTTTAAACCTCTCCAGTGCAGGAGACACCTCTCTTCTCCACAGGTGCCACCTCTTGCAGGCCCTTCTCTTCCCTGCTTGCTGCCGCAGGAGGTCGAGTGTAGCTGGCCGCCGCAAAGCCAGTGTCTGTGGGGGAGCCTTCGCATCGGCCTTTGGAAACCACCTCTGGGAGCAATTGGGGAACTCGCCATCCCTTTTAGTTTCACGTCCCTGTCAGAAAGGACTTTGAACATCTTGCTTTCTTTTGCTGGGAATCCAAGTTGTGGTGTTTTTCTCTCTTTTTTTAATGATGTGTGGTAAATGTCCCACTGAGAATAATTCACCTCCTTTATTGCCAGGTTGTTTTGCAGTTGTGGCTGTGCATGAGTAACTCTCAGATCCTTCTTCCTGACCTTTCCTGTCTGTTTTTCCTGCAGGAGCTGTGGACATGGGCAGCAAACAGTCCACAGTCGGCGACGTCTCCATAGCGCAGACACCTGTGACAGAAAGCATCCAGGATGCTTACAAAGCTGGAGACACCAGTAAGGCCCAAGAGTTGATCAAGCTGTCATGTGAGGAGGCTGCACTGCAGGTGGAAAAGGTAGAGTTTAGGATACGGCTCTTCCTCAGGTATCTCCTTGGGAAAGAAACCTAAGTGGCAAGCTGCTGTCTCCCTCCATTTCTCATGCACAAAATCCACTGGGTTACACAAGTTGTGCTGGGGCACGTCAGAAATGTCTCGGGGACAGTGCTGTTCACCCTTGAAATCGCTGATCAGATTGCTGAGACAGACCACAGAGGGTGGTGTGTGGGAACAGGAGGCTGTGTGACGAGGAGTGCTGGTGGTGTGGTCACCAAAACAGGGAAATACGGCTTTTTCCTAGTAAAAAGGAAGCAGGTTGTAGTCTTAGCAAAAAAATACATCTCACATCAACGCGAAGAAGGCTAATGGCCCCTTGGGAAGGTTTTGTGGAACCGTATCCTGTGTGTGCCAGCTTCTGCACTGCTCTTTGCCTTCAGAGCCCTCATTTTGAGCTGCTCTTTGCACTGAGCTTTTCATAGAGTCAGGTTGCAAAAGACCATTTATCTTAGGGGTTTGGGAACATACTGGAAATACTAAATAGGAAATGCTGAACCTGAGAGCAGGAGCTGTTGTTTCTGTTGTTCCATGAAAAAATGGATTTATACTTGGCGTCCTGTGCCTTGGGCACTTTTGTGGTAAAGCTGCACAGAAACCTATAAAGCAAAAACCCAGTAAATTAACACAATTAATAAATCAGCAGCGACGATTGTGATGGCTACTGGTGTTTCTGGCATTCTCGGTTAAGCACAGTGACAAATAAATGCCCAGCTCTAGAAAATGCTCTGCCTGCTCTCGTTACAGAGACTTTATTTTGCTCTACTTGCTTTCCCAGCGCCAGCTTTTGGGCATCGCAGCGGCATACGGAGACCTGCAGGCAGTGAGGTATCTCCTGAAGGAAGCGTTGGTGGCGTTGCCAACAGAACCTAACGACGACAACGCAGCTGTGGTGGCTGCTTACTTTGGACACAAGGATGTTGTGAAAGAGCTGCTGGATTCCTTGCGTGGTGAGCACTGGGTTGCCTCTGCCTTTCCTCAAGTTTTGCTGGTGCTGCAGCTTCGAGCAGGAATTTATCTGTTTTTTTCACATTCCTTGAAAGGGGAGGGATTTAGTCCTGAGAAAGTGCATGGAGGGAAGACACATGCATAGGAATATTCCATGTTTGCAGATCGGAAGTGGAGAAAGATGCCATTGAGACAGTTCACTTCCCATCAGCTCTCACAGCCACACCCCACAGAGAAATGAGGGGGTTTTCCGCAGGCAGCATTATCCCACTGCTGATCCAGCAGACACGGTGGTGCTGGGAGTGAGGGAGCAGCAGGACTGTGTGGCGAGTCACAGGCTGGGGGCACAGCTGCAGTGGGCACTGTGACTTTCAGGGGAATTCCTTCTTCAGAGTCACCACTATATTTCAGTTATTCTTGTATTTTTTACGCTATCGTTATGCTAGGACAGAGACATTTTTAAATCCTGACACAACTCTTAAGGCAGCTGTAGGGGTTGAGAAGAAGAGTCAGGACCAGAAGCTGTGTTTGGGTCCCCTCTTGCTCTCTTAGTGTCCTGTGGGCATATGGCAGCTGCTTCTCACTTCTCGTTCTCTAGAGATTCAGAGTCATAGAGGCATGGAACCAGTGAACTCTTTAGGATCACTGAGTCCAACCATGACCCCAGTACTGTCAGGTCACCATTAACCCTTGTTCCTCAGTGTCACTTCCCCACAGCTCTTCAACCCCTCCATGGCTGGGGACACCCTGCTGCCATAGTGGAGAAATTGTTCTTCAAGGCCAACCTAAACCTCTTGTGGCACAGGTTGAAGCTGTTTCCTCTCATTCTGTCACTTGTTCCTTCCTGAAGAGACTGACCCCCACCTCGTTCCAACCTCTTTAGGGAGTTGTTGTGAGCAAGAAGCTCTCCCCTGAGCCTCCTTTTCTCCAGGCTGGAGCCCCTCCAGCTCCCTCAGCTGCTCTGCAGATCCAGCATGAGGACAAGTCACTGTGTGGACCTCAGACACTGCAGTAACCACCAGAGTTAGGTTAGGGCTCTGCAGTATCTGACCTGAGTGTAGCTCCAGCTACAGGAGCTGTATACCTGCCAGTGCTCTCAGTGGGAACAGGAATAACCTGTTGGGAAACCTGCTGATCTGATGTTCTTACATGGTAAATGCACTAATAAGTTTGGAATTAAATGTAATATTTCCTCCATCAACAAAGGAGGCCGACAACTCTGGTTTTGTAACCTTGTAGCCCAAATCAGATTATATTAATTTAATAGTCAGTAATGAACAGGGACTTAACCAGCTTCTGGCAACTTTGCTCACTTTAGAGCCAACTGAAGTCCCTTAAACACTTGCAGTGAGGGATGTTTGCATCTCTTGGATCAGGCCTGTTGTCTCTGAATGCAAAGGCAGTCCTGGTCATCCCTTGCCACCTCCATTTGGGAGCAGATGTTGGATTTTTCTGCTGATAGCCTAGCAGACATCCTCAGAATCTTCCACCAGTGCATGTTTAGATCAGGGACGGTCAGAAAAGCTTCCCATTAGCTGGGTAGGTAACGCAGAAGCTAAGGAAAGCTGAAAACTGTGCTTGACCAGCCCGGTGCTCTTGTGTAACACTACTGCAGTGTGGTCTGATCCTTTGTCCTTGGGAGCTTCGCCCTACACCCTTTGCTTAGCCATTATTTGTGGGTGACTCTTGCACATCACAGCCCAGTAGCATCAAGGGAGTAGAACACCTCCCTTATGAGGAGAGGCTGAGGGAGCTGGGTCTCTTTAGCTTGGAGGGGACTGAGGGGTGACCTCATTAACGTCTATAAATGTGTGAAGGGTGGGTGTGAGGAGGATGGATCCAGGCTCTGCTCAGTGTCATCTAGTGACAGGATATGGGCAGTGGGTGTGAGCTGGAACATAGGAGGTTCCGCATCAATATGAGAAAGAACTCCTTCCCAGTGAGAGTGATGGAGCACTGGAAGGGGCTGCCCAGGGCAGTTGTGGAGTCTCCTTCTCTGGAGATGTTTAAAGCCTGTGTTCCTGTGCAACTTGGGCTAGATGATCCTGCTGTGGCAGTGGGATTGGACTAGATGATCTTTGGAGGTTCCTTCCAATCCCTAATGTTCTGTGATTCTGTGATCAACTTAAATCAAATTCTTTCTCTTTCCCATAGGTCTCAATACTTGCCAACAACTGCTGAACTGGATGCTGGCCATTGCCTGCCAACAGGGACATTTGGACATCGTAAAGCTCCTCATTCGTGCGTACAGTGCTGACCCAGAGAGCTGTGCAGTCAGGAGGAATGAGTTTCCAGTTCTTATACGGTTGCCCCTGTACGCTGCTATAAAGGCAGGTGTGTATTTGCATGCCTCAAAGCTTTGCCCACTTTCTGCAGTGTCTTTTAAAAAATGGCCTGAGTTGGTCACTTCTAGGAAGGTATCACAGAATTACTGAGGCTGGAAAAGCCTCTCGGCTCATCCAGCCCAGCCCAGGACCTAACATCACCACAATCACCTGGACCAGGGCACTAAGGGCCGCATCCAGTCTGTCCTTAAAAACTGCACCACCTCCCTGGGCAGTCCATTCCAGGGTCTGATCACCCTTCCCATGAGGAAGGGCTTCCTAACATCCAGCCTAACCCTCCTCTGGCAGCTTCAGGCCCTGTCCTCTTGTCCTGGTGCTGGTTGCCTGTGAGAAAAGTCCAACCCCCACCTGACTACAGCCTCCCTTCAGGGACTTGTGGAGAGGGAGAAGATCCTCCCTGAGTCTCCTCCAGGCTAAACACCCCCAGCCTCCCTCAGCCTCTCCTCATCAGGCTTTCCCTCCAGTCCCTTCCCCAGCCTCGTTGCTCCTCTGTTCCTGCTCCAGCCCCTCCATCTCTTTCTTGAAGTGAGGGGCCCAGGACTGACCCCCCAGTACTTGAGGGGAGGCCTCCCCAGTGCCCAGTACAGGGGGAGAATTATGTCCCTAGTCCTGCTGGCCACACTATTCCTGGTACAGTCCAGGTATGGGTGTGGGCTGGCTTGCCTGGGATTGTCCTGGATTCCCAGTGGGATAAAGTGTGATCAGATTGGCTCTCAGTGTTTTGATGTGGCCAAATGTAAGCCAGGGCTTTCTTAACTTAGATTCTTGTAAACACTGAGAGGCTGAACTTTCCCCTTGGAACTCCTGGGGAACAGACCCTTCGAACACAGAAAACTTGCATTGAAAGCATGACTGTTATGGATCCTCTGGCACACTTGCTTGGTTTAGGATGAAACATTTGCACTTCAAAGCAGAGCTGGGCTTACAGTTTAAGGACAGGGAAGAGAAAAGGAGCCTGAGCCAGTGCTTTTACATAGGGGTTTAGCTGTTTCAGTTTGACTAAACAATCTTATCAGCGGAGGAAACAGCTCAGTTTTCTTTTTACACACCCTCGTAGTTCTTTTCAGAAGTGGTTATTTCCTAGGATTTCTGTTCAGCTTCGTGTCAGTTCATGCACATGAGAGGAGAGAACAGTCAGTCTGCTTTTCTCTGAAGGGAATGAAGACGTCGCCGTGTTTTTGTTGCGGAACGGAGCTTTCTTCTGTTCCTACATCCTGATGGACAGTCCTGAATCCAGCAAACACCTTCTGAGGAAGTATTTCATTGAGACAAGCCCCCTACCAGGTAGTGCTCCAGCAAAACCAGTAAGTAGCCTTTTATCTCTCTGAAGTCCTGTCCCTTTTGAAGTAGCATCATGTTAATAATTGACAGTTGGCTTTGGGTACCAGGTGGCTGGTTATTCGTCTTCTCAACTAAGAGCTCTGTGGTTTCCTACCCATTTGGAGAATGAGTTGTGAAAGTGTCTTTCACGCTGGTGCCAGATTGCAAGGTGTAAAATATGAGCCCTTTAAATGGCATCACTGTGCCAGACACCGTGTGCGGCAGCTTCCGCTCAGCAATGCTGACATCAGCATGTGAACCAGGTGCATGGCGTGGAGGAGGAACACTGACTTGGTACTCAAAGTCTGCCAGAGAAATAAGAATACCAGAGGCTTCCATTTGTGCCCCAGTATGATCACTTCATTTAGCTTCCTTCTCTGTGTTCTGCTTGCAAGGTAATGCCCCCGGCTCTGTGCTGTCTTGGTGGCTCAGAGCTGGGGGTTCAAACCTGATAGCCCAGACACAGCACCTACAAACAGCCTCATCTGGCTTTTTATTAACGTGGAGTATGAGTTGAGCTCCTATCTGCTCAACATCTCTCCTTTCTTAGATGCTCATTAGTGAAAGATGGCTGGTAGCCTTCAGTGTCACTTGCTCAGGACAGATCTGGCTCTCTGGAGCAGCTTGGACAAGTGTCCTCTGTGATCAGATCATCAGTTGAGAACAGAAAAGGTTTTTGATGGGACACAGAGGCCAGAAAAAAGCAGTTGGAGCCCTTGTAGGATGACAGCCCCCCTGTTTGCTCCTCAACCACTGACAGCCTTTTGAACAGTTCTGGTCATTCATTCGCGTCTTTAATTTTTCCACTGTAAAATGGGGAGATTTAAACTCCTCCCATCTCACAGCTGTCAGAGAGCTTAATGCACAGTGATGATGATGCTTGTAGATGTGCAGATACATGCCATTGTTTTCCTGCAAGGTGTTGTTACAGTTCATGGTGATTGCATCTCTTACCTCCACTGCATTCTCCGTTCTTTTAATCTCAGTTATTGAAATCTCCTTTTTCCAGAGCTCATGGCTCACACTTGTACCCCATTATAGGGAAGTGCACAGTGTTTCTGCTTATCTGGCAATGTAGTTCACAAGGATTTTTCCTTTTCCCCCTCACTGTGATGAATAGGAGCATCAGAGCCCTGACCTTTCAATCGTTTCAGTCTTCATCAGGCCATAAACATTTTGCACTGAAAAATCCCGAGGGGAATTTTGCGATTGGGGCAACAGGAGTCCTGTTGCCAGTTGAGTATCTCTCTGCTCAGCTCGTAACCTTGTGGGGTGTTGATTCTGCTTTGGTGTTTAGTAAAAATAAGCAGAGACATTTTTATAGTTTTATGAACTTCTCCACTCTATTTTCCTGCCAAAACCCTCTCACTGGCTTCCTGATGGTGCTGTGAACGTTAGGGACTGCAGTCCACAGATGCGAGCTTGACTTCACCGAGTTTGGTTGGCAGATTCAGAGCCCTCCTGTGAGATTCTTGTTCCATTGTCAGGTAAACAAGAGGAAGATCAATCCTAGATGTTTCTGGATAAGAGCTCATAAACCTACATGTCTTTAGAAGGAAAAAGAAATCTAGCTAACTGGATAATTCACCAACTGGATAATAACTGTGTGACTTGGTGATCCTGCTGTGGCAGGGGGATTGGACTGGATGATCTTTCTAGGTCCCTTCTACGAATTTAGCTTGAATAAACTTGGAACAACTGCTTCAATTGCAGGGAAGAGGTCTGTTTTCCATGTGAACTTGCTGGCAATATTTGACTTAGCTGCTGTAAAAATGACTCAGCTTTGCTGTTGTCACACCCTGGGCGAAGAAGAGAGCAGTACTGAAACATCAGCTAATTGACAGGAGGTTCAAAAAAGTAAAAGAAGAAAAACTACCAAAAAAAACCAGACTCAGAAACTTGACCTTGTTTCTTCTAGTAGCTGTTTATCTTTAATATGTTTGCTTATATAATGCTTTTTTTAAAGGTTCATTTTGGCAGTCTGAGCCGATTCATCAGGCTTTGTCCTAGTTTGTCTGCAGAGCTCAGGTCTCTGGGAAGCGCTGGTCGCACATCCTGCTAATATGTGAGAACACGACGTCGTGGCAGCTGTAAACAAGCTGCCTCGGTGCTTTCTTCGTGTCCCTTAAGGCTCACAAGTGGGAGACTTCTCGTGTAGGCACTGTGATCCATTTTGCTCTGGGAGGAAACAGAAGAAGGGCTTCGTGGAGACCACGGGGTGGATGGCAGCCAGCTGGATGTCAGGAAGTTTCTCCTCTTGGACAGGGCAGGCAGACCGAGCCCAGAACTCCAAAACGGGTTTGTCCTGTCTGCTCTCTTTAAGTGAAAACACTGCACAGTTGACCTCCAGTGATTGATTTCACAGTAGTGAATGCTACCAGCTATGCAGAAAATGTGGCTGGAGAGCTGCTGTAGCTGCCACACCTTCCAGGCAGCCATCACACCGTGCAGCACTGCCTCTTCTGAGGCAAGAGGAGCTAGATCTCATTTTTATAAGATCCGTTTCTCCTTTTCTTGTTTTTCTGGCATAAATTAATCCCCTCAGAAAACCACTGCCTTGCTGGAGGGAGGAAGTGCTCTGTTTCTACAGGAACAGGTAACAAATGCCAAAAAGCCCCCTGCAGTAAAGTGTCTGGGTGCAGATTCCAGACTTGGATAGGTGCAGTGAGCACAGAGATAACTTTCCAGCATGTGCAGCATGATAGAGTTACTCCTATTGCAGACCAGAAAAGAGCTGAAACTGCTGCAGTTTCCCTATGAAATGTTTTGCTGAGACTTTTATGCACAAACATACAAATGTATGCATGATACCCTCCTGATTTCTTAATCCAGTGCCTGGATAAATACAGTTAGATCACCATCGGCAGTTCCACTCAGGATTCACAGCAGTGTTGCTGGTGGAGGAGTTAGATCACCATCCACAGCAAGTGTGAGGTTCTGCTGGGGCATGTCACATCATTTAGGAGAAGTAAACAACAGCCTTCTTCATTCACCTTGCCAAGCAGTCCCAAATCTACGTAAATATGGTTTGCAGTTATGGTTCATCGTTTGCCCAAGAGCACCAGGGCTTCTTGCTTCTGCACAATTTCCCATCCCTCGGTGCATCCCGGGCGTCACTGAGTAGATGGTTTCCATTTCGTTTTCAGGACTCCTGTTGAGAAATCCTTTCCTTGGCAGGAGAGGCTTCCCTTGCCCTTCTGAAGAGCTGCCCAGAGTCAGGCTGTGCCCAGGAGCTATCAGCCCCCTCTCACCTGAGCACAGAGCTCACCAGCTCTGCCAGATGGAGGAAGGCTGAGCTGAACACTGGCTCTGCAAGTGCAACATCACAGACCTTTGGCATCAAAGAAGTGGGCTGTTCTGGAGAGATAGTGGAGATGGTTAAGCTGTGGCCTTGCTCTCAGACTTTCTTTCACTTAATTATATTTTCACTGCAGAATGCTGAGCCAAATAAATCCCTCAGGTAACTCCTCTGACTGCAGGTTCCTAGCACCAGGGTGAAGTTGGTTCAGATGAAGAGGCTTGGCTGGTCCTCCAGTTTGCAGCACTCAGGTAGAAGAATCAGAATCATAGAATCATTAGGGATTGGAAGGGACCTCAAAAGATCATCTAGTCCAATCCCCAGATCATCTAGTCCCCATCAGTCCCAGGCTCTGCATGAGGAAGACTGAGTGCAAGGAGATTCAGAAAGTCTGCCTGGCAGCTGGGGACACCTGCCCCACTGCATTCAGAGCAGGTTTTGGATTTCACAATCTGCTCTGTGGTTTTCAAAGCCAATATCTGAATTCTGCTGGTATCTTGCTATCGCATTAAATACCCCGAGGCCGTGGCTCTGCATTTTTGAGGTAAATGATACGCAACAATCTAAATGCAAAATAGAGATGAGTATCAGTCTGAAATGAGAGGCAGCAGACACACATGGTCCTGCCTGCCTGTACCCCCCAAATGCAGGCTGCAGATCTTTTATTACTGCTTGGTCCCTACCTCAAGGTACTTTTTGGTACTGGAATAAGAGCCTGGACCCACTGTAAAGAGCACCTTGAAATAGAGCGGGGACTGGGAGGAGGGATAAGCACCATCAGGGGTTTTTACTAATGATTTTTATTTAATTGTGGCTTTGTTTGGAGCAGTTTAATTAAGCAGGAAGGGAAAAGAGGCAGCTGGAGTCTGTAGCCCTGGCTGCCCCTGAGAAAAGGGGAAATGTTACTCTGCTGTTGTACAGACTGGCAAACAAGAGTCTGGGTAGCCTGAGGCAGTGACTGGTGTCACACAAGAAGTCCAAGGCTCTGGGGTCTGAGTTCAGAAATTCAAGCACAAGAAGCTGCTTTCTCCTGTGGAGAAGAAACCAGATGAGCAAAACAGCTCTCCAGGCTTTCATTCCTATCACTGCCAGAATATCAAAGCCTTGTGGGTGGGGGCATCCTCTGTGTGACTGTAGGAGCTGCAGATAGCCAGTTGCATGCCATATTTGCCAGGGTTTTTGCCTGTAGTTCTCAGTTTTCTTTAGGAAAAATCCATTAATAAATTAAAGGGATTGGATATTCTGCTCGTAGATGCTAATCAGGATAAAGGGCTGCAGAGCATCCCTCTTCAGATCAGATGCTAAAGGAAGAGCAGACAGGTATCAATATTACCTAAGGATTTTGTTTGCAGTATAGAGCTGGTTTCCTGCATTGCCTGGATTTAGGGATCTGGCTCCTGTTTCGAGCTCTTAGGGCAATTCAAGGGACTGGAGAAGAATCACTAAATGTCTCAGCACGAATGTGCTTTTCCCAGTGAAGTCTCCTCATGCTGGGAAGCTCTTCCAGTCCCTTGGCATCAGTACCACATCCCTCCACCTCTCCTGAAGTGTAGGGTGGCTAGGGATGGAAAAGGGAACCTGACTTGTGTGTTTATACCTTCTAGTACCATAAATTGCAGATGAGTGCTGGAGACCAGCTCAGTCTTGGGTTGTTACAGGTGAAAATCACAGAGAATTTAAAACAAGAGGCTGTAGGCAGGAAGCTGCACAATGTACAGCCTTGGAGAGCCTACCAGGAAGGCAGAAGATGTTTAGTGGCAGCGTGAAAGCTTTGCAGTGCAACTCCCATTAGGGTACCGCCTGCTCTACAGCAGCAATCAAACAGCAGCACATTCCCATTCTCTTAAACACTCGGTCTGTGTCACCTTCATTACTTGAAGTTCTGCATCTCGGACCAGCCCTTTGTTTCCCTTTTGTTTCCCTCCCTTTTCGAAAGATGTTCCTTTTAATTTTAAATTCTGGGGGGTAACCATCTCAAGAGCTCAGTGCTGGCAACTGGAACGCGACTGAAACTTGCTCTTGTGTCCTTGCTGCCTCCTGGTGGAGACTTCCCGATCGAGGCTGCCTTTGGGATGAGTTGTGTCAACAACACTGACCCTACGAAAACGTTGTGGGATTAACGTTTCTTTAAATGAGTGTTTGGCCCTTGGATCTCATTGGAATGCAGTGAGGTGATCTCGAAGATGAAGCCTTGGCTTGTTTATTGCACCGATGATCGTCTTCTTCTGTCCCAGCTGGAGCCTGGCATCACTAGTTACCCCTTTCACAACAGCTTCTGAGGTGTTTTCCCAAAGGAGGATAACACAACTTCCTCATCCTGCTGTCAAAAGCAGCAGAGCATTATCGAGAAACGAGGCAACTGCCAAAGTAGTGTCTCTCAGAAACAAAAACATCTTCCCAAAGAGCAAAGTTCCAGTGTTTAGAAACCCCTTACAAGAGAGTGTTCTCCTTGCCTTGCCTTGCCGTTCCCGGATGCTCCTTTGCAAAACCTAGGCCTTCTAAGGAATGGTTTGGCTGCTCGTTGTTGGGGTGTTTTAAGATGGAAGAGCAGTGCCTGAGCCTGTATTAATTATTCCAGCTGTAGACCTTCTCCTAAGTCATTACCTCACTCAGCAGATCTGTCCCTGTTCTCTCTACAGATGCACAAGCAAGGATCCATAATCAGTTCAGAGAGTGACTGCTCCACAGGGGCTCCTCTGTTTCTGTGGGTGCTCAGGTTCCCCTGGAGATCTGACTAGCCATGCAGACCATGTCCAAGAGACAGAGTGGGGTTTGGGCTGCCAGGTCTGGGTTTAAGATGGTTTCCATGGTCACTCTTCCTGCGTAGGGTGTGGGTACATCTTGTGGGACAGGGAGCCCAGCCCTGTGGAAACTCACTGCACGCTGCTGGATGAGCAAATCGTTAGAGGCTGTCCACCTCTCGAATGAGAGCGCTGCTTTGAGGCAGGGACACCTCACCCTTTGTGGGACATACTGGAGCTGCTGTATGGACCTGTGAAGTTGTCCAGGCCCCCTGCTTGCACTTGCTCATAGAATCACAGAATCATTCAGGCTGGAAAAGACCCCCGAGATCATCATCGTGAGGTCTGCTGGGATACAGGCAAGGTTTAATCTCAGAGTCTGTTAATTCCTAGAAGCAGATGGGAGAGCAAGCAAAACACTTCTGGTGTTGTGCTGTGACCTGCCAGTTTCCTGGTGGGGTCACCCAGGCCAAGAGCAATCAGGATTGTACTGATGTGATCTTCTCTTCTCTCTTTGCCACGTGCAGGCTTTGTGTGTGAACTGGTCAAACCTCAAACTTCCCTGGGTGGATCTGGACTGGCTGATTGATATATCCTGTCAGATAACGGAGCTTGATCTCTCTGCCAACTGTCTGGTCTCCCTTCCATCCGTGATCCCATGGGGCCTGATAAACCTCAGGAAGCTCAGCCTGGCTGACAATCAGCTGACAGAGTTGCCCAGCGTCCAGTCATCCGATGAGATTATATGTACGAGGTGTGTGCTCTGGATGCCCACAGCAGACTGAACCTGCCCAGAGAGCAGGTGCCAGTGAGTCAGTTGTGTGTAACTGTGTGTAAGTGGAGAGCATGTGCAGGAGCTGCTTGGTTTAATTTCTGTCTGGTGTGAGGGTTAACTGAAGATCTACCCTTTCGCTTTCTCAGTGCTTCCAAGTTAGTCATCAGGACAATTGTAGGGACTTCAATTCTTGTATCATCTCACATTGCTTCTGCTTTTCTCCAATTCTGGTGAGCCCCACTATTCCAAGTCTTGAGCTGTCTCAGGTTGACATTGGCTCATGTCAGTGATCTGATCTGCTCTGCCCTCTACCCAGAACACTTCTGGAAGGGTTAATTTTCTAAAGAGAGGTTTTGCTTTGCCTCCTGAGAGCACATTCCAGCTGCTGCCATTCAGATCTAAAGCTGTCATGGAATCATAGAATCATCAAGGTTGGAAAAGACCTTCAAGATCAACAAGTCCAACCATCCACTCTACAAACCACTAACCCATCTCCTGAGACACCCTGTCTGTCCCTTTGTTGAACTCCTCCAGGGACGGTGCCTCCACTCCCTCCCTGGGCGGCCTGTTCCAAGGCCTCCCCACTCTTTCTGGGAAGAAGTTTTTCCTAAGATGCAATCTGAACCTCCCCTGGCACACCTTGACCCCATTTCCTCTGGTCCTATCACTAGTCCCTAGGCCTGGTAAACTTGGTGGCTGTGGCAACAGGAGTCTTTGCTTGCATTTTATTGATGCCTGACTGACTGTTGTCTGTACTCACAGGTTACTCGAGATTGATGTGTCCAGCAACAGGCTCTCTACTCTCCCTTCTGGATTCCTACACCTTAAAAACCTTAAAAAGCTCAACGCTTCCAAAAACTATATGGAGAAGTTATTTGACGAGGAAAACAGTATGTACAGTTCAGTCTTACCCTCAACATTTCAAGCCCTGATCTGTAATAATCAGCTAGAATAGCAATTGAAATACAACTTACCTAGAGGTGCTTAGCGTGTCTCAGTCCTGTGTCCAAAGTCCATGAGGAAGGACCTGGTTGCTCTTCAGCTCTCAAGAAATCCTCTGGCTCTTACCTAGCAAGTATGTAGCATGTCGCTGCCTCAGGCTGCTGTCCTGCTTACACCAAATTTGTGCTGTTTCATGTTTTCTAGCGACTAATTGGATTGGTTTAAGGAAGCTGCAGGAGTTTGACGTCTCTGACAACAGGTTGGTGGAACTTCCAACGGTTTTTCTATACTGCTTCAAGTCCCTAAACATACTGAATGTTTCCAGAAATCAGCTGAAAGTGTTTCCAGATCCCTGGGCCTGCCCCTTGGTAAGTCAAACTGCTCTGACAGAGTCAGGGGCTGTTGAAACAGTGCAAAAAAACTATACTGTGATGCTTAAAAGGCTGTCAGACATCTCAGACTAAAAGGCTGTTCTGTTTCTGTCAGAGTGCTCCTGCCTGGTTTGGTTTGTGGGTCTCAGATCAAGTCTTTCTGAGGTTCTTGGCATTGGTGCAAAACATCTAGAAACAAGTCTTCTGTGTGGATGTGATTGTTTTCCCTGCAGCCCGTGTGAGCAGAAGTATCGTAGGATCATTTAACAGAACACCCAGCCTTCAGTCAAAGTTCACTTTGTCCAAACCCATGGCTGAGTAGGGCATCACTGTGACTTTATTCCTCATTATTAGAGGGGTAGCAGGAGAACAGAGTGCTTTGTAGTGGTTGGTTTTGGTTGAAAAGCAAGCAGGGATAACTTTCAGAACAACTTTTGAAATGCCCACCCAGCAAATGCCATGTGCCTGCATGCGCGATCGTTTGTCTAGACCAAAGCACCTAAAGAGAGCCCCCAGCATGAATTTGTTCTTGCCTTGGACATGTGACAGCTGATCTACCTCATTATTTAGAGAGATTGCTGCTATTCTGTGGGTGTTTTCTCTTTCATGTTTTCCAGAAGTGCTGTAAAGCATCTAGAAACTCGCTGGAGTTCCTACCTGATGCGTTCACTGTCTTCTGGAAAAATCACCTCAGAGAAGTGGATTTTTCTGAGAACTCACTGAAGGAAGTTCCACTAGGGCTCTTCCAGCTTGAAGTAAGTTTCATTCTTACCTGCTTCACAGCACTTCTCTTAATAACCTACTCAGACCTCAAAGCTAGTACCTTGAAGTTGTAGCAGAGGCTGCTTGGCTGGGGTAGGAGACTACCTGCTGTTTTCAGTGGATGAACACAGTGACTGCAGAGTGTCTGAGCCTCCCATAACCTCCTGAGCCACTACATGCAGACCCTTATCCAGTGTGATGTGGCATCGAACTCTTCACGTGGGTCTTCCAAGAACCTTTTGGGTATCTGTAGCTTTCAGATTTGGGGAGCACAGTTTGGAAGATAATCACTGGAAGTTTAGCTGAACTCGAGCGTGCTCGCAAACAGTTGTGTTTTTCCTTCTGGTGTGATTAAGAATTAGTCTTTCTCTGCTGAAAAGAGCATGTTGGATTGCCCTGAACAATGCTGGTTGGTATCTCTCGTGTATTTAATCTTGTACAGTACGTGATCCTTGCCAAAGGACATCAGAAATCCATAGTTCTGCTTCAATTTGTGGCTTCTCACGGTTTCAGCAAGAAACCAAACGAAACTTAGGGGTTTCCTCCAAGCTTCCCTTCCAGATTGTGATGCTCAAGGTCATGGAGGTAAAAACAGGAGTAAATCCTCCAGAACTTTCATCATTTTTGCTGCCAGCCTCTGCAGGAAGCGATGGTTCATGTCTCCATCCAGTTTAGATCTCAGCAGTCTGTGCCCGCCTGGAAGGAGAGTGCTGGGGGTCCTTTGCTCTCTCTGTTGTCTTTAATGATCCCTTGGCTTTGCTGTCGGGTAACCATTTGCTTTCAATTGGCATTTCTCCTGAACTAGAGTGGGTCCTGCGGGCTATTGTCTCCAAAATGTCTGTTTCTTCTGGCTGCGTTAAGAGTCAGGCCGAGGGGTGGGAGCTACCAGGGTGAAACACTAGATGGTGCTTCAAGGGCACGTTTCTGTGGGTGCTGCTGCTCCGAGGCTGCAGAGGGGTGGGAAGGGACCTCCCTGCACTCTCTGCTTCCAAGCTTTTAGCTTTGGCTGCCTTCAATAGTGACAGTTCTTATCTGTGTCTCTTCAGCTTTACCTTTGTAAAAGAAATAAGTAGCAGGTGTTTTCAGTCCATCGAGGGCTAGAGCATGAGGAGCAAACACAAGGTGAAAGCCCATGCCTAGATCAGCCTGGCTTGGGCTGATCCTTGGTTTGTTTTGACAAATAGGGCTTCAGTCACGTTCCAACCCTCTTCAGAAGTAAATCACAGAATCAGTAAGGTTGGGAGAGACCTCCAAGGTCATCAAGTCGAACCGTCAACCCAGCGCCGCCATGTCCACTAAGTCACGTTTTCTAGTGCCGCATCTGCACTGGTTTTGAACATCTATTCCCACAGATGTGGGAACAGGGAGAAATAGGCAGTAACATACAGGAATTGTTATGTAGGCACAGCAGTGAGCTGTCTTCTCCCTCTGGAAAGCTGAAAGCAGAGGAAGCCTGTGACTTAGAAGTGTGTCTCTGACCTAGGCTGGTGAGACATGTAATTTATCTCTGGCTTTTGCTTGGTTTGTAGAGGGTTCTGAACACTTAGGACCAGCTCATGTCACTACTGTGATGTGGTGTCACTACTAGAAATGTGGTGTTTAGAGATGCAGAAGCCTTTTCAGCTTTCCTGCCCCATTGCCTTCTAAAGGAAGCCACTGTAGATACTCCAAGCCATGTCTTAGTTCCCTAGAGTGGTTTGCTTCTCTTGAAGAGACCTAACTTCCTCTGGGTGGAATTGTTCAGGAAAGACTCCAGTCAGCTTTTCCATGTCATGAGCTGTCTGAGGCAGCTAATCTGGATGCTGCAGCTTCTTCCCTCTTGTGCAGTCTAATGCACCAGAGCCCTTTCTGGGTGCTGCAGCAGTAGGTTTGATGGAAATTTGCTGCTGCTGCCGTTCCCTCCCGATTCTCTTCCCAAAAGGCAGCAAAAATGGAGAAGAGATGCGAGAGAAGAGGCAATTGCAAAACAAGGGCTGGTAATACCCAGAATGACAGTCATGAGGAGGCACAGCCAGCTGAAAGTCCCTCATTTTCCCCCTGTGGGGCAGAGCCATAAGCGCTGCAGGTAATCCCACGGCTCTCCGCTCTCCTGGAGGGTGGCCTTTGTCAGCCATTGCGGGGGATGCGTAGTGTGGATACAGCTGAGTGCAGATGAAGCACCCCAGCTAGACCACACAGAACAAAGTCTGTGCTAATTCTGGAACATGTAGCCTCCCTCTCCTCCTCAGGGATATTTCGGGGGAGAAGTCTGAAGCATTGTCATGGAACCGCCCCATGCTGGTAACTTGGAGACAGCTCGACACCAGGCGCCAAAGGAGGACTGGGTCTTCCTTCTAGAGGGAGCTTGGAGCCAGCAGAAGACTAATGATGATGAAAGCAACTGGCTGTCAAGGCTCTGGTGGCAGGAAGGTTTTCACAGACTCCCACACTTTACTCTGGTGCTGTTCTGTTTTGCTTTACCTTCCCCTAGTCCCACCAAGGCCTGGTGCTGCCACTCTTCAAGCACTAGAGGGAGCATTTGGCATGGCCATGGTTGTCCATCTGGTTGCCCATGGCTATGTCACATGGACACCTCATCATTTTCCAGCCTGAGGAAAGTGGGGAGGAAGGCCAACAGCTTGGCTTCGGGAGACATTGTTAATGCTGCTGGATGAACAGGGCCACAAACCTTCTGCGTTGTGTGGAGCGCATTAAACATTTAATGTGTCTGAAGCTGAGGTCTCTGCTGCTAGAACGTCATTTCCATGGGGTGTGATTCATTAGCACTCTTGTACTCATGGCACGAGGTAGTGTAGCTGATGCTCTGCTTATCTCAGTTTTCACGGGGAGGACTTGCAGAATAAACCTGATTGGAAACTCTACAGAGAAGACTGTTTTTCAGTGGAAAATTGGATCATTTGAGCCTCGAGGTTATTTTTAAGAGCATAAACGTTACAAATGTGAATGGGAACTGGACTTTTTGGTCTGTGTCCTGCAGTTAAAGGAGAGCTCGTGTGTGTCTTCATTCATGGTGTCTGCAGCTGAGCCCTGTGTGCACGGTGGGGGTCAGCTTCACTTCTTGTTTTGAACGTTTCTGTCTCGTGCAAGGAAAACAAGTGTTAATGGCTAACTTGTATAAACCCTTGAAAGTTAACAGAAATCATTTCCATTCTAATAGAAGTGCCATAACGAAACGATTAAACCTTAAGATTGTGAAGTTGTTCACATTTTAGGGTTTGTAGGATTCACAACAGGTGTAAGTCTGCCCTTGACACTCGCTCGCTCACACGTAGGAGACTCGTGTGCCATAACGTGTAGGTAAATCACACTGTTCTTTTCCATTTGGAAAGGTTTCCTCCCTAGAAGTAAAACTGTCCATTTGTCTGGGTTGTTTCCAATTGCATCTGTCAGCAAGTTGACTAATAATCTCCCAGAACTAATAGTGGTGTTGCTTCGTGCAGAAAATATACTTGCTGGGGACAAGGAGGGAATGTTCGCATGCTAGGCAGCACGGACAGGATGTTCTGGTGAATAAAATGTACTCTCTTCATGTTTCTGCTACTCAGGAGCCAGGCTAAGAAACCTCTTTTTGTGTGTGTGATGGACTCTGCCTTCTAACTCCAGGCTGTTCCTCTTTTTCAGGCTTTGGTGTCCCTGAAGCTGCTGGGAAACCAGTTGGTTGCGTTGCCTTCCCAAGACAAGTGGAACTGCAAGCAACTGAAATCGCTGGATCTTTCAAAAAACCAACTTGGGAAGTAAGGGTTCCTTTCAGATTTTGTCTGAGAAAACAAAAAGCCAAAGGAATAATAGCAAAGCCCATCCCTCGTGCAGCACAAAGGGTGTCAGCAGTGAATTGATTACCTGTGCAGAAGGCATTGATACCCACACACCACGTCTCTCCGTACATTGTGTGGCTGTGGCAGTGATGAATTATCCTTTGCCAGCTCTTTGGGCGTTCAGCACACTTTATCATTCACAAAGTGGATAGGTGACTGATAATGGCAGTTTAATTTCTGAGCATGCAGAGCTTTCTTTAACCCAGTATGTGGCTCATCGTTGCAAAAACGAGGTTGTGGGGAGCACGTCTGAACCATAACCCATCTCACCTCTTAACCATAAACCATCTGGCTGGACTGCACCTTGGAGGTAGCGTGGGAGGGTTGTTTTGGAAAAAATGGAAGAGCTTTGTTTTTTAAGTGCAAGTGTAACCAGCTGCAGGTTCATTGAGAAGGCTGACGTTAAGAAGGTCGGCCAATAACAGAGCGATGCTCCTCTACTAGAAATCACAGTAGGGCTGCACGAGGAGAGAGCTAAAGGCAGCGATGGACCCTTGTGGCTGAGAAGGCCAGTGGCATCCTGGGGTGGATTAGTAGATCGAGAGAGGTTCTCCTCCACCTTTACTCTGCCCTGGTGAGACCACATCTGGAGTATTGTGTCCAGTTCTGGGCCCCTCAGTTCCAGAAGGACACAGAACTGCTTGGGAGAGCCCAGTGCAGAGCCACAAAGATGATGGAGTGGAACATCTCCCTGATGAAGAAAGGCTGAGGGAGCTGGGTCTCTTGAGCTGGGAAAAAAGGAGACTGAGGGGTGACCTCATTAATATTGATAAATATGTGAAGGGCGGGTGTCAGGAGGATGGAGCCAGCCTCTGCTCAGTGTCATCTAATGATAGGACAAGAGGCAATGGGTGTGAGCTGGAACAGCGGAGGTTCCAGATCTGAGAAGGACCTTCTTCCCTGTGAGAGTGACGGAGCCCTGGAAGGGCCTGCCCAGTGGGGGTTGTGGAGTCTCCTTCTCTGGAGACATTTAAAACCTGCCTGGGCATGTTCCTGTGCGACTGGATCTAGGGGGATCCTGCTGTGACGGGGGATTGGACTCGATCTTCCAAGATCCCTTCCAGTCCCTAACGTTCTGTGATTCTAAAGGTCCTTGGTCATCTCCAGAACCGCACTGAATTGTGTCATGCCAGATCTTCTCATTCAGGTGCCTGCCCATCAAATTTTCTGGAGTCCTCATGAGTTGCTCTGTCAATTGCAGAAGACAAATTACTGTTTTTTAACATCCCCCGGTGTGTCCAGAGTCATGCTGTTGGGTCATCTTGTCAGAGGCTCTGGTGAGAGCAGCCACTGGCAGCAGGTTGGTTCTCCAGCACTTCTCGTGAAGCTTGTTCCATTTGCTCTCTGATAGTGTGCTTGACCTTGGCACCCGTAAAGGTGGGGTCAAGTGCTCTTGCCTTGGGAGCCTCAAGTGCTGCAGAAAACCATTGGGCCTGGACAAGTGGTGGTGGAGCACAGCAGGTTTCAGTCCCATCTCTCAGAACCCTTAAGAGCCGTGCTCTGAATCCCACAGCCTTGGGTAGGGCCGGGCTCTGCACCACACGGTGTCCTGGGCAGGCAGCTCCAGCACAAACCTTAACTGCCACATCCAAGCTCTTGTCTCCACATGTCACTGTTGTGTTTGTCCTGCAGGAGTGATGAAGGATTTAAAACAAAGCGGATTCCCTTTTTCCCCACGAAGAGCAGAGCGCGCTGCGGCCCAGAGGCAGGTAAGGATCGCGGAGAAGCGAGGGCTGCGAGCACCAGGTGAGCTGTGAAGCAGCAGGAATCTGTGGAGCTTGGCTAGAGGGAAATCAGTGCAAATTCATTTGGGATTTTAAGTGCAACAGCATTTAAATTAAGAGGAAATAGGTTTAGATAAAACATTTCTAAAGAAGTGATGCAGCTGGTTGGTTCTGTCAATACAGAGAGATGATAAATGAGTGAAACCTGTTTCTTTCACTGAGCTTTTACTCTTTTCATCGTGATTATTCTTTTCAGCCAGAGTACTAACTGGTGTGTTGAAGGGAGATTAACCTGTAATTAGTCTTATTACTCTTAGAATTGCTTCTGTTGTTGAGTTTGTAAGGTGCCTGCTTCCCCCCACAGTTTGGGGCAGAGCTGAAGAGATGTTCTGGCTTAGTGCAGGTGACATCCCAGAGGAAACAAAGGTCTATCTGCACATATTTGTGCTGTTTCCTGCTCTTTGTTGGATTCATCTGCATTTCTTTTTGGTTGGTTTATTTTAAAGCCCTTGGAGAGCTCTCTCATTGTTGGCTGCCTTGAAGAGTGGTTTGCTCTAAAGCAAATTGAGGAGGTTGATAAAGCTGGTGTCTTCATCAAGCACATCTGAGCAGCCCTCAGCTGCTAACAGCCCTCCTGTGGCAGAGGCTTTTGTCAGTTCTCCTGAAAATTGATCTCAAGTCAACATGAGTAGGTAAAAATGGGTAAATGCACCAAGTGCAGCCGTGGCTTTAGATCCCAGCCTCCAGTCTGCTCATCTGGGAGGCAGAGGCTGTACCTGCAGCTCCAGGCAGTGCTCATCCTACCTTGTTTTTTCTGTCCATGGCAGTAGAGGCTGATGTGCATGTCCTGAGGAGGAGACAGGATTGGTCCGCACTGTTTTACACGTAGGACCGGAGCTTCAAATGCTGTGACATCAGTGAAGTCTGAGGCTGCACCTTGAGTACTGGGTCCAGTTTTGGACACCTCAGTACAAAGGAGACATCAAGGTCCTGGAGCAAGTTCAGAGGAGGGCAACAAAGCTGGTGAAGGGCCTTGAGAATCAATCTTGTGAGGAGAGATTGAGACAGTTGGGGCTGTTTAGTTTCAGGAAGAGGAGGCTTGGGGGAGACCTCATCACTCTCTACAACCATCTGAAAGGACTTTGTAGAGATGTTGGTGCTGGTCTCTTCTCACAGGTCGTTAGTGACAGAACCAGAGGAAAGGGTTTCAAGCTCCCAACAGGTTGGGATTGGACATCAGGAAAAAATTCTTCACAGAAAGAGTGGTCAGGTGCTGGGATGAGCTGCCCAGGGTGGTGGTTGAGTCACCATCCCTGGATGAGTTTAAAAGACACTTGGATGTAGTGTTGGGGCTTATGGTTTGTGGGTGACCTTGTAGAGTAGGATTGATGGTTGGGCTCGATGATCCCAGGGGTCTTTTCCAACCTGAGTGATTCTGTGATTCTGGACATGGTTGAAGTGGAAAAGAATCCTGAATCTTGTGAATCTGTAGAGTTGGACGTATCCTCAGAGCTTCGCTGTGAAGTGCTGCAGCAGCATTTCCCAGTGGAGAGAGAAGGGCAGGAGCAGCAAAGTCAGCTAAAAGCAGCTCTGAATGGGAGTCGCTGTCCTAATGAAAACTTGTACCTGTTGCAAACCCAGCATAACCCCTCTGTGTAACGGGGGAGAGGGTGGACTCTCCATTGGCACCATTTGAAAAGCCCTGGTGCGACTTCAAGCTGCCAGAGGTGGTCTCAGGTTGCAGGAGGGCCACAGAGTAGCCCACCTGGCTCGTGCCACGGTTGAATAGCCAGAGACAGAGCAAAGTCAGCTCATCTCGTTTCTCTCTGTTCCTTTGCCAAGTATGGCTTGGTGAGGCTAGAGGATGTGGCCAAGAATTGCAAGAACATCAAGAGAGGAGAGAAGAGAAGCTGCAGTCCATCAGCTACTCGCAGAAATCTTCTGGTGAGGTGGGGGGCAGTTTTCATCGGATTTTACCAACAAAGCTGTTGCCTTCAGTCTAGATTGTCTGAAGTGAATAATTTATGGCTGCTCATTTTGATTCTGAGATTCATCAGGCACATGCATGTGGCGTCGGTGGCGTTCACTCATCCAAAAATACATTTTCAAGATGAGATTTGTTTCAATTTTTCTACAGTTTTTGGGGTTGGTTTTTTTTGTTTAAAGAAGATTTGAGCTCGAGCCAGAGAATTCATAAATAACTCATGAATAAATAATTTCAGTTCATAAACACCTCGAGTTTACTTCCCATATAGTACACTCCTTTCTGCCTGGGACTCTTTGGTGACTTGAGAGCCTTGCAGCTATTTTAGGTGTTTGCTCCTGCGTGTCCAGGAGGGACTAAATCCGTCGGTGCCTAGGTGTGCACTGAAGAGGAACAATGGGAAGTTTAAGTCCAGCGATGAGCCCGAAAGGAAGCAGATGGAACCCATGAATAAGCCTGCTGTTCTCCTAAAATAATCCCAAAGATGACTTTTTATTTGAAAACTCAAAGGCAGACTGTGACACCCTGCCCACACCGGACAGTCCCGTCACGTATGTAAAACAGCCCTGCAGACAGCGGGACTCTATCTTGTTCCTGTTGTGGTCGCAGCTCAGGCTGGAAGTCTAGTTCATATTAGAACTGGGGCATTTTCTCCTGGGAAAACCTCTTTCCCTGGTAAGTCTAGTTACACCTCCTCAAGTCTTTTTAAGGGAAGAAGATCTTGGTGGAGGTACAGCTGTCCTATCCTTGCGGAAGGGTGCGATGAGCAACTCACAGAGTCACTTACTGACTGTGGAGGCAGCAGATGGTTCTGCTTGTACTTTTCTAATCAGAGACTCACAATCTGCTTGTCCCTGAGTGGCCCAGTTTTCCATGACTTCAGGATGCTTCTTGCTTAGATTCATGTGGCACTCAAGATAGCAACAGCTTTTCCTGCCACTGTCCCAGCAGAGAAATGGTCCTCGTTGGAACCAGCCGGGTTTCCCTTTGTTCAAACCTCTCCAGCCGCAGAGTTGCCGCTATAACCACTCGGGCTGCTCCCAACATACACCAGGTGTTGCTCAGACGTGTAGGAACTCCCTCCAGGGTGCCCTGAGACCTTGCAGGGACAAGTGCAGCGGTGGTTAGAGGCAGCCCAGGTTAGCAGTCTGCCAGGTGCAGCCTGTCTTTTCTTCTCTCTTGCTCCTGACGTTGATCCACCGTAAACTGCTCCAGGATGCAACGTGGGAGCCTGAACATAAATTCTGAGCAGGCTTCTGGCTTTTCTCATGCGCCACGGAAAAAACCTGTCGAGAACCACCTGTGCCCTCAGTATGTCCTTTCACAGCCAGCTGTTAGGCTGGAATAGGGGCAGTTATTAGCAGCTATTTAGCAGCAAGGGATATAATGCAGCTCATCCTGTGACGCAGCGTTATCTTGGCAGGCCTAGAGTTCTTCCCTCAGCACCACAGAGGTCCTGGAGGCTGTCACCTTCAAACAGGGGCATCACCATGACTTAAAATAATTGAGATGCAGCCACCGATGTTTCATGACCACTAAAGGCTTTTCTGCTTTGTGGTGCTTCCTGCTGAGGAGCATGACTTCATGTCCTACCTACAAGGTTAAGCTGAAGACTCTTGGTTCAGAGTACTGATGCTGTTAAGTTTTAAAGGTCCAATTTGTCTCCTGTCTTATTCCAGGTCCTTTTTTGGAGTTTCCAGCGTTTCTCAGTGATTCTCTGGAAGTTCTTTATCTGAACGACAATCAGCTGGACTCGGTCCCGCAGTCCGTTTGCCTTCTGAAAGGTTTAACAGAACTTTATTTAGGAAAGTAAGTGTCCTGGAAAAGCTTTGCATTGTTATTCTTTCCATGTTGTTTTAGTGACCAGTCTGGAGCCCCACCCCAGATGGCCAGTGTTTCTGGAGTCAAAAAGCTGGGAATAGTCAGTCCCTTGTTAGTTCTGTGCCCGTCGTTTGCTTTAGATAAAGGAGATGCTGGTCTTTTGAGTTACGGAAGATGATCTAATGCTTTGAACTCAGGCCTGTGAATTCGATGTGCCTGATGCTCATCCTGGCTTTTTCTGTCAGCTTCTGTGGTGTTAGAGTCAGTAACTCATCATTTTTTTGCCTTTATTTCCTCCACTATCCAGTAAAGATGATTACACTTGTCTGCCTGGGAGGATAAATTGAGGTTATACTTCATTTTGAGGATGGAAATTACTATTAAAGTGCTGAGTAGCCTTATTAAAATGTTAATGGAAGATTTCTGCAAGGAGAGAATAGTGTAATCTGAGAGTCGGTGAGAGCAGCTACTTACACACAAAGCCTGGTTGTTGGTAGATTTATTTGTTTTTGTACAGTAACCCTGGTATCCGAGAGCTTCCTCCAGAACTTGGACAGCTGGCTAATCTCTGGCAGCTGGATATCGAGGAACTAAATATCAGTAACGTTCCTGCAGAGATCAGAAAAGAGGGTAAGGCTGGTCCTACGTGCTCTTTGTTAACTTGACCCAACCTAGACTGGAAACCATTTCCTTTCGCCTGGTCGTGGGCAGGAGCGCTCGCTGTGCTCCCAAACCCTTGCTGCGGTTTAGCCGGGGCTGCACGGGGAAACCTGCGACGTGTGCTTGCAGAATCGATACGCAGCGCTAAGCTCTGGCCGTGTGATCCATTTGAGAGGGATCACATGTGCAAACGGTGGCTTCTCCGTGGAGTATTTCATTTGCAGTTTGCACGCTGGCTGCTTTCCACGGCTGGCTTCCTGAATATGGAGATTTTACGGTGTTTAGATGGTCTTTCTGAGGACTGAAGTGTTTAGGAGCAGCAGGCACAGTCGCATGGAAGTGACCTTGTTGTGAGCTGCTCAGCTTTTTGGATCTCTCACAATACCATCTTCTATTTTTGTGTGTTTCAATAAGAAAATCCTGTGGGAACAACATTATTAGGAATTACTCCTTCTCCAGCACACTGTTGAAGCCTAAATCTAATTTTAACTGGAAACATAAAAGTAGAAGGAAAAACTGAGTATTTTCCAATACTAAATTAGTATTTTATGTTTCCTTTGAGCTTCTGAACTATACGAGCCGCAGCATTTGTTTCTTCTTACAGTGCTCCATTGTAGAGGCTCAGAGCAGCGACCTCTTCCTGGGGTCCCTGTCTCAGGTTTGCCCACTGGAGGTTTCTTTGTTTATTCTCTGGGTTGGCTCAGCCCAGAGTGAAACTGCAGGGAAAATATTAATTCAGCTGATGTGTCTGCAGGAGTGGGTTGTGTGCAGCCCTGCTGGCAGCGCGTGCGTCTGTGCCTGCTGACCACAGATAACAGCCCGTTCGCTCCCCGTCCCCGCAGGCCCTAAAACTGTGCTGGCGTACTTGCGGGCGCAGCTGCGCAAAGCGGAGAAGTGTAAGCTCATGAAGATGATCGTCATCGGGCCTCCGCGACAGGGAAAGTCGACGCTCGTTGAGATCCTACAGACCGGGAAGGTCCCTCAGATGATGCACAGCGATGCCACCATACGGACCACGAAGTGGGAGCTCCCCAAGCCCGTGGGACACAAGGCAAAGGTGAAAAACAAGCAACTTTCCACAGCCCCAGTGGGATTGTTGAGTCCTGCAGTGTCCCTCGTGGGCTGAAACGGTCTGCCCTTTTAGAAAGAGCGCTTTCCATTACCTGTGGGCCAGACCCCGCAAGTGACGTGGGTTTGGACTCATCACAGTTCCTCTGTTTCATCTCCAGCTGGTACTGGAGGATGGTTCTGTTTTCCTAAGCACTCAGCTTGGTATCCTCCAGGGGGATTGCTGTGTGTAGACTGCCTACATTCTGGCTCTCCCAGCTCGGGTGGTTTTTGGACACTGATTCTGAGAGAATGTTTTAAATCAACTGCTCTGAAGCAGATTGTCCTTTCATGTGGGGCCAGAAAATGGGGCATCAGTCCCTAAAGCTGGGGTCCCTGGATATCAGAACCTTCCTAGGTGGGGAATGTGGGTGGAAGATAGGATACCTGACCTCTGGTGTGATCCAGGGTTGTCTAAGGCAGATCTTAAACACCCAGACCTCAGGTGGCTCATTCCAAGAGTACGTCAGGCCATGCTGAACTCATTTAGACAGCACTGAAACTGGGGTGGCCCTGTTCACTGCCTGTGTAGTAACACCAGGGTTAGATCTTGCAGAGCTGGGGGTGTGCAGATGTATGGCTCTCCTTTCCCAGAAGACAGCCATGACCACCAGACTGTTTTTGAAGGGGTGGAGAAGCCTGCTGAGTTCAGTTATTTTACAGCCAAGAGTGCCAGGCCAGAGACCAAAAGAAAAAGAGCAGCACAGCCTGACTCCTCAAAGAGGAGGCTTTGGTAGGAGAAAGGATTTGTGTGTTTTGGGTTGAAGAGCAGTGAAATAAATAAAAGCCAGGACAGCCTCGAAGACCCGGAGTGGGATCAAGATGCTGAGCAGGCTTTTGTCTCTACCTCGGAGTCTCTGTCTCTCCATGCAGGCACCCACAGCTGAAGGTCTTTGAGATGAACCAAGCAGTCCTGATGCCAGCTAGGGCTTGCTTTAAACAACATAGGAGTCCTTCCAGCTGTTTTTTGGGAGTCTTCAAACTGAGACTATACTAAGAGAGCAGAGCCCTACTGAGATACTTAGCTCCTTGCTGAAAACTCATAGGGTAACTGTCATATGGGACCAGTAAGCACTTGGACCTGGACCAGTGAACAGAGACCCCTCGGTGTTATGTGATGCTCTGAGAATGTTGGCTGGAGCAGGGCTTGGTCAGACCTAGGTTTCTTGCACTCTAAGGCTGAGTGATTTGAGGACAGACCTTCCTACAGCAACTGGGAGCCTGAATATTGAAAGCCAGGCTCTCTCTTAGTGGAGGAATAGGTGCTAAGGTGCTTGGAAGAGAGCCAGAGCTAGAGAGGCCTCCATTTACACATTCCCCCCAGAATCACTGTCATTCTGGCCCATCTCTGGTGTACCACACCCATGAGAAGCCTCTGAGCAGGGTGCAGGAGAAAGGCTCGAGGAGTTTCCCATCTCCTGAGCATCTCTCTTCACTTTGGCTCAGTAGGGCTGAGCTCAGTGGAAGTGATTTCAGCAGGGGGTTTCCTGTTCCCCGCAGCGGCGGCAGATAAGCAGCTTCAACGCCGGTCCTGTCCACTGGCAAAGACAAGGATGAAACGGGTTCTATTCCCGACGCAGCGAAACCCAGGGCTCAGAATGAGACCCTTGTTTGTGCTGGAGAATCCACAGCATTAACTGGAGATTTACCAGCATCAAGGGCACCTCTATGGTTTTAGCAGCAAGCAATTAGTCTTGATTTCCTGTGGGGAAGTGGTAGCCATGCTTAACAATTGCTTGTTGATTTGTCTTTCCTGGAGGCACAATTAGGACATTGAAACCCTTCTTGTGTCATACATTATGCAGGCGTAGGTTTATACTTCAGCTATTATCTCCCCGTGATTTACTGCGACCCTTTGATTTGAACACTTCTCTTTGTCTAAGTAGGTTGATTCAGTGGAGTTCAACGTCTGGGATATCGGAGGCCCGGCAAGCATGTCTACAGTCAATCAGTGTTTCTTCACAGACAAAGCATTGTACATCGTGGTATGGAACTTGGCACTGGGGGAAGAAGCTGTGGCAAACTTACAGTTCTGGTTGCTGAACATCGAGGTGAGAAGTCACTGGTGGACTCGGGGTGTCCGCTTATCGAGCCGTCGCTCGGCGCACAGCTCTGCGGTGTTAGCGACGCGTTACGGGCTGCTTTTCAAGCCATGAGTTTTGCGTAGCGCCGGGTGCGAAGCGTTCCGTTGCGCTGGGGGCGTCGCGTTGTGTTTAATGGTTTAAATTTATCATCGGCTTTGTTCTCCCTCGCGCACATCAGCGGCCGAGACAAAAGCTGGCTCATAAGCCCATGCTAAGTCAGGCTGAGCACAGCTATTTTGGAGTTAGTGTTTGACTGCACTGTGCTCCGAGGGGGGTTTGAAGCAGTTTCTTTCCTGTGTAGGTTCGACACGTGTGAGTCTTGAGGTTGTGGTTTTTAACACTTCAGGTTCGGGTAAGCTGGAGGGTTCCTCCCAGACAGCTCTGGGCTGAGAGAGCTGCAGTGAATTCAGTGAGGATCCAATTTTAGATGTTTGTAGCTGTTGTGACCTGCATTTTGGTCCCAACAATCCCCTGTGATGCTACAGGCTTGGGGCAGGGTGGCTGGAGAGCAGTCTGGCAGAAAGGGAGCTGGGGGTTCGAACTGACGGGCGGCTGAATGTGAGCCGGAAGGGTGGCCAGGTGGCCAGTGGCATCCTGGCCTGGATTAGAAATTGTGTGTTCAGCAGGAGTAGGGAGGTGATTGACCCCCTGTACTTACCACTGGTGAGGCTGCACCTTGAGTGCTGGGTCCAGTTATGGGTACCTCAGTACAAGGGAGACATTGAGGTGCTGGAGCCAGTGCAGAGGAAGGCAACGAAGCTGGTGAAGGGCCTGGAGAATCAATCTGGTCAGGGGAGATGGAGAGAGTTGGGCTGTTTACTTTGAGGAAGAAGAGGCTAAGGAGAGACCTCATCGCTCTCTACAACTATCTGAGAGGACACTGTAGAGATGCTGGTGCTGGTCTCTTCTCGCAGGGCATTAGCATCAGAACCAGAGGGAAGGGCTTCAAGCTTCAACAGGGGATGGTTAGATTAGACATCGGGAAGAAATTCTTCCCAGAGACAGTGGTCAGGCCCTGGAATGGGCTGCCTGGGTTGGTGGTTGAGTCACCATCCCTCGGTGAGTTTAAAAGACGCTTAGTAGTAGTGTTGGGGGTTATGGTTTGTGGGTGAACTTGTAGAGTAGGGTTGATGGTTGGGCTCAATGATCCCAGGGGTCTTTTCCAACCTGAATGATTCCATGATATTTGATATCTGCCTCAACATTGCATAAACAGAAGTGGGCTGGTGCCTCTCTAAAGAAAGAGACACATCTTGATGTTGCAAAGCCATTAGCTCAGTGGTCAGCAGCACTCAAAACCCCAAACTAGGTAACAAAGCTGAAGGTAAAGTCCTGAGATTTCAAAAATGAGCGGGGTGCCTCTGTCCTAGTATACAGCCCAGCCATCATGAAGGAGCTCCAAGAGAGATGCAGAGAAAGGTGAACAGGGTGGTTCATCTTCAGCAATGAAGTAGATTAAGTGTCCTCATCTTGGAAAGAGGCAGATGAGGAGGGCTGTGTGTAGGGGTAGGAGGAAACCACAAGGGAGTTTTTGTTCTTGTTCTTATACTCTAGAAGAATTAGCAGAGATGAAGGAATGACGTGATAGCTTGGAAACAAGCACTAGGAAGCCTCCTTCACTCAACAGACAGCTAACCTGTGGAATTGCTGGGCCAAGTGGGCCTTTCAGTCTGACCTGGGACAGCTGTTCCCCCTGTGTCTGCACAGGGGTTGGGGTTTGGTGTCGTTCGGGTTAGGAGACGTCGGTGGGTGTCACAGGAGAGAATTGCAAGCACATATTTCTGCATCTGGATATTCTCCTGTGGTCAGTCTGTTGGATCGGCGGGCTGATCCCTGCGTAAGCCTGTGCAATCCCATTGTGTCTGCAGCACATTCCTTGAAATCTGGACACGTTCCAGTGCTGTAACACAGCCATGGACGGGTTGGAGGGAAGCACGAGATCATCTAATCCCTTCCTTTGCACTGGTTCAGGAGGAAGGAGGTTTAGACTTGTCTAGCAGTTAATCTCACCTCTCCGTACACCCTCAGTGACAGGTTTGTGTAACTTCCTTGGGCTTCCATTCCAGAGTGCAACCAGTCTCTTCCAAGACATCACAGTTACCTCCTCTGGCTGCACGTGGAGCTGACTTATTTTCCCTTTGCACCGGGGGAGATGATTCCCATCGTTTAGCTGACTCGTAGCAACTTACTACCACATGGCAATTCCCTTTATGTTCAGCCCTGATGGAACAAACCCAAGCTGACAGTTTCCTGCTCCGCAGTAGCAGCAGATCATTAAGCCATGTTCCACAGGAGCGTGTCTGTGACACCAGAGCTCTTGTTGCTGTTGTCAAGCTGCCACGACAGGTTGCTCCTATTTCATACACGTATACTCCGTTTTATTAGAGCGTGTGGCCGCCTTCTCTGAGCTGTTACCCTCTCCACATGCCCATACTGATCTGAGCACAACAGAACCCAGCTGAGCTCATGGTCGGCGTTTTCTCCTACAGGCCAAAGCTCCCAATTCAGCGGTGCTGGTGGTGGGAACACACCTCGACTTGATCGAGACCAAGTTCCGCGTGGAGCGGATCGCAACGCTGCGGGCGTACGTCTTGGCTCTGTGTCGCTCTCCCTCGGGGTCCAGAGCAACCGGCTTCCCAGATATCACGTTCAAGCACCTGCAGTAAGTACTCGTGCCTTTCAGAAGCTCAGTCATCACTCTGTTTGATGTCACTTGGAACAGTTTTGTTGTACTTGATCTCCTTGGCAACGGGACTCGGTGAAAGGGTCGCGTTTCATCTATTTTGGACGGAGATAATGCGGTGTGATCAGAGACGTATTCACTGCTGCTCGGAGGTCTGAGAGCTGGAAGCTCCAGAGGCCTGACCCTGGCCAGCCTGTTTGAACGCTCCTGCTGCGCTCGGGTTTCCCGCTGTTAGGTGGTGATGCGGTTTATTAGTCACAGGGAAGAAGGTACAGCAATTAGTGCTGCAGGGACTGAAAGCGTGACTGGTACAGGGTGGGTGCTGCGGGGTTTGCTCAGGGGAGGCTGTGTGGGAACCTCCTGCTACCTGCCATGAGAACACAGCTCACGTGGCAGCGCTGGCAGGGTGAGGAGTGAGTCAGGTCCCTGAGCCCCCAGCAGTGATCACAGACGGCGGGTGCTGTCTGGAAGATGTGTGTCAGTCAGGCCATGCATGGAGAATGCCCCTGGGGAGAGGAGGCTTGTTGGGCTTGAAGCAGGTCTGTCAGTCTAGGGATTGCACAGCAACCTGGCACGGTGTGATATCACCAGTGCCTGGGGCAAGAGCAGGTGGCAGCTGGCAAATCGAGAAGGTTGCTGCAGTGTCCCCAGCTCTTTGCGTCTGCTGCCTGGCAGAGTCATCAGGAGACCTCCCACAGGCTGTTCTGCAGACACGAGTGCTGTGTTGGGCATCCTGGCTGGGAGGAGTACCAAGGGCCCTCTGTGAGGCACAGAGAGTCGCCACGAGAAGGAGGAAGCTTTGTTGTCTCCATGAGCCTGTCTTTCCATCACCACAGAGCATCCTAGTATCATCTCAATCATTCTTCCTCAAGGGGACTTTCTCCCTACTGCACATCCAAGATACTCCAGCTCTTCACCTTCCTTTTCCCCCGCCTTTCCTCACAGTTATGCCAGATTTCACGCCTCTGTCCACTAGAAGAGGTTCAGATTGGACATCAGGGAAAATTTCTTCCCCGACAGAGTGATCAGGAATTGGAACAGGCTGCCCAGGGAGGTGGTGGAGTTGCTGCCCCTGGAGGGGTTCAAAAAATGGGCAGACATGGCCCTGAGGGACAGGCTGCAGTGGGCAGGTGGGGTCTCACTGATGATCTTGTAGGTCTCTTCCGACCTTAATGATTCCATGATTCTGGGAGCTCTCCCATGCCTCTTCTTCAAACCCCATTCTCCACCCAGCTGGGGCTCCTCGGTGCAATGAAATGCACCGAGGTTCATGGTTCTAGTTCTCGTTCTCCAGCATCCCAGTGTGTGCGCAGGTCCCAGAGCCACTGATGGCTGATTTAAGATAAAGCCTTTCGCTTTAGAAAAGGATCTTCTGTCTGCCAAGGAGCATGTGTAAGATCAGTAAGAAAGACCCTTTGTTGGGGAGAGTGGAACTGTTCTTATCCAGCCCACACAAAGGCCAAAAATAGTAGGAACTGGAGACAGCAGGTTTGTAGCTGTTAAAAGAGATGATGAATGCCACCTTTTAGGATCTAGGCATCAATTCCCAGGTCACAGGATCCAGCTGAGCAAAGGCCAGAATGAGGGTGGGAAAAGGTGTCTGGTAGTCATCATCGAGCCTCTTTGATCTGAGCTGGGGAAGTCTCCAGTGATTGCCAGAGCACAGTGTTTTCCTTCTTCTTGCAGTCCCTTCCAGGATGTGCACATCCCACTGAAGGGAAAAGGTCCAGGGTCTGCTTGGTGTGCCAGGGAAGTCCCCAGAGGTCACCGTGTGGAGGGGACAGCAGAGCAGTGCAGAACCAATGAAGCAGCCAGAGCAGAGCTTGACCTAAAACACCTTTTCCAGGCTCCATATTTTTCTCAAAGCTAAAAATGCTCCCCAGCAGCCTCCCTGCTGTTCATTTGACACAGGAAATGGAACGTCACTGATAAAAGAAAGTGAGACTGGAAGGGAAGCCAGGCTGCTGATAAGGTTTGATAATCTTCTCCTCGCATGACTTTTGCAGTGAACTCTCGTGTAAGACCCTGGAAGGCCTCGACGGACTCCGACAGCTGATTTTTCATGTCACTTGCAACATGAAGGATGTTGGCAGCTCCATTTGCTCCCAGAAGCTTGCCGGGAGATTGGTGAGAGCTGTGGTGATTCTTACCAAAGCAGGGCTGTGGGGGGCCTGGTTCTGGGCTGTGAAGTGAACTTCCAGGGGTTTTGTTGATGCGGGAGGCATGTGAAGTATGTAGTGACCTTCCAGTCCCTGAAAAGGGCCTCTGAGAAGGCTGGGGAAGACTATTGACAAGGGCAGGGAACAGGGTGAGCAGTCATGGTCTGAAGCTGGACAGGAGGAGAAAGTTCTTGAATCTGAGGGTGGTGGATCCGTGGAACAAGTTGTCTGGAGAGGTGGCGGAGTGCCCATCCCTGGAGCTGTTCAAGGTCAGGCTGAATGGGGCTCTGGGCAGTCTGTTCTGGTTAGAGACATCCCTGCTTGTTTTGGGGGTGGGGTTGGACCCTTTGGAGGTCCCTTCAGCCCTATGATTCTGAGATGACAGTGTGGCTTTGGGAAAAGACAGCAAGAGATCGTCGCTGTGGAGGGGAGATGGCTTAGCCAGTTCTTCTCCTGCAGAGTGATTGCTGGCTGATACCGATCCTGATCTTGTTCTCGCGTGGCTTGCAGATACCCAGGAGTTACCTGAGCCTTCAAGAAGCTGTCCTTGCAGAGCAGCGTAGAAGAAGTCAGAATGATGATGTGCAGTATTTAACAGACAGACAGATAGAACTGATGATTGAGCAGACACCTGGAAATGATATCAAAGACTACGAAGACTTACAAACTGGTAGGTCGGAGCAGACCAGTGGTTTCTTGGAAATCAATGTGTGTGACCAATTGAAATATTCAATTAATAATACAAATGGTTCAGGGGGAATGGAATAAAAAGCCCACCAGATAATTTCTGTCAAAAGAACCAGTTACAGAATGCTCTATACCTGTGTAGGAGGTCACTTTGGAAATCAGTAGGATATAAAATTAGTCATGGGGCTTTGGGGAGAAGACTGAGAAGTCTCCAGGATGACCTGAGGCTACGTGTTTTTTTAAAAGAGCCTTGATTTTATTTTTGCTCTCTGAAGAGCCATAGATTCAAGGCTGTCTTCTCTGTAAGGCCCTAATCCTGTGATCTTTAGGGAAGCCTTGCTCTGCAGGGAGAGCCCTTCGCTCTCTCTCATGAGGAGTGTCGTGGGGACAGAAATACTGGTGGTGAAGCAGTGGGATGTGGGTTTTACAAGTGCGGTGCCTCGGATTAATGCTCTTGGCTTGGCTGCATGCTGGCTGTCTCTGATGCAGATAAAACTACACAGACTCATCTGCACTGTCATTTCCTAGTGCTGGTCTGTTGCTAATCTGCCATTATTTATCTTTTGCAGCAATTAATTTTCTCATAGAGACAGGTACACTACTGCACTTCCCAGACACAAGCCATGGCCTGAGGAACCTCTACTTCCTTGACCCCGTCTGGCTCTCGGAGTGTCTACAGAGGATTTTCAACATCAAGAGCTCCAAGTCTGTAGCTAAAAATGGAGTCATCAGAGCAGAGGATCTCAGGATGCTGCTGGTTGGGACGGGCTTCACTGAGCAGACTGAAGAGCAATACTTCCAGTTCTTGGCCAAGTTTGAGATTGCCCTGCCTGTGGCCAATAACAGGTATGTTGGTAATTAGAGAGGCTCTGGCAGGCTGGAGAGAAACGGCCTTTGAATCAGCAGATATCAACAGGCTTTGTCTGCTGTGAGCAGTTGTCGTGACAAGGATCTTGCTGTGAGGAAATATTTCAGTGTGTTAACCACCACTTGGGCTGAACTTCCTGCCGTGAGCCCCCTTTGGCCCGAAAACTTGCCAAAGCAGGTCTTTGTCCTCTTGGCACACTGGGGCTGGCAACAGCCACCAGCGTGGAGGAGCCACGGAGGGTGGGAGCTGTAAGCTCTCCAGTGGCACAGCTGCAGTTCAGAGAGGGTGTGAGGCTTAGCGCTGCCCAGCCCGAAATGGAGATGGGCTGGAGCCATCTGCTCCCAGTGAAAGATCCTCACTCCAGACTGTGGTGGAAAACTTGGGGTAATCAACACTTTGTCAGCCCTGAAAGCAGTAGTTTTATTTCTAGGGCACTCAGGAAAGAGCAGCCTGAGCAGCTTGTGATTTTCTTCATTTCTTACGCTCTGTAGGTGTTGATCAAGAGTTTTCCTAGGAATGATCTGGGAAACCTCACTCTCTTTAAATGTTAATGAGCCCTCCTCCCCTCTGCCCCCCATCTCTTTTCCTCTGGGCAGAGTTCCCTGCTATTTTTCTCTCTCCCATCTGCTTGGCGACAGCCTGTTGCTGCGTTCAGCGGTGAAACCATCGCTGTGTTGCACCCTGGATGTGGCATTTGCATTTCACTTCCTTGCCCTCCCAGGACAGCCGGGCTGCATCGCCCTGAGCCTCTGGGGAGCTCTGAATGCCAGCACAAGTGCAGCATTCTCTGCGCTGTCATTATGCCTGTCACTTACCCAGTCCCGGATGCCAACAAATTTTCTCAGGCTTAACACAGATAAAGCAGCAATGTTTCTGCTTAGTCCAAGATGCCTTTTGGACTCCTTGTCGCTATCTGCCATTTTTCTCCAAGGCAATTACGTCGTCTGTGCCGCGGGAACAAGGAAACTGCTCTTTCATGGCCTGGCCAGTCCTTTTTCAGAGCGATCCAAGCCCACATTAGCAGAATATTCTTCCCACTGATGGACTGTGGCTGTAGCAGGTTGGATTAATTTAATGTACTCGCCAGACACAGAGCAGTTATTTGTTACTGTGCTTATGCAATTATTGTCTCGATTGCCAGATAGGGTTTCTGTGCAGTCAGTAAGGGAAGCAGCTGCCAGTTTCTCCTCTGAAAGGGTGGATGGGGGCATGTTTCACATATTTTCAAAATTTGCATTGGCTCTCGTTCAAGGCCATCGAATTGCCATCTGTATTATAATGCACTATATCGCTGTGGTCCAGAAGGGCCTCACTGGCCTTCTTGTACTCCTGTCTTAGGCGTGCGGAGGAAAGCGCTTCGGCTGTCAGATGGTGCATCCACTGCCTCGCAGAGCCACAACTTGGAGTTTGATGCAGTCTGCTTTTCTGTAATTCAGAATCACAGAATTGTTTAGCTTGGAAAATATCTTTAAGCTTATCGAGTCCAGCCATGAGCCCAGCTGTCCCAAGGCCACTGCTAAAACCTGTCACAGAATTAGTGAGGCCGGAGAAGCCCTCTGAGCTCATCCAGCCCAGCCCATGAACTAACATCACCACACTGGCCAGACCAGGGCGCTAAGGGCCACAGCCAGGCTGCCCTTCAACACTCCTGTGGATGGGGACTCCACCACCTCCCTGAACAGTCCATTCCAGGGTCTGATCACCCTTTCCACGAGGAAAGGCTTTGTAACATCCAACCTGGTGCAGCTTAAGGCCTTGCCCTCTTCTCACGGTCACCAGTTGCCTGGGAGAAGAGCCCGACCCCCACCTGACTACAACCTCCCTTCATGTAGTTGTAGAGAGTGACAAGGTCCCCTCCGTGTCTCCCCCAGGCTAAACACCCCCAGCTCCCGCAGCTTCTCCTCATCACACTTCCCCTCTAAGCTCTGGATCTACGTGACTCTGAAGCACGTCCAGGGATGGTGATTTAGCTTTCTCCTGCTTGTTAAAAAGTGCTTGATTGAAAGTAGGGCTGTTCTGAGCATAATTTACTAGTGATGAGAAATCTGCACCACTTCTACATCCCAGAGCTGTTCCGCGGAACAGCTAGTTCAGTCGTGTAAAATGTCATCGCTCGTTACAGACTGTGACATATAGAGACACCCGTTGTCTAGTGATGGCTGTTTCTTGCTGAGCTGATCTTTCAGGTTTTCCAGAGTCCTGCAGCTGCTCGAAGGAAAACGTGATAGGCTTAGAGCCTCGGGTTTGTGAGTCTAGTCCCTGCCCCTGTTATTTTGGTTGAGGCCCTTGGCCACTTGCCTCGTTGCTGTCACGATGTCCGTCAGTGATGAGCCCCAGATGCCAACACATTTCCTCAGGCTCAACACTGATAAATCAGCTCTGTTTCTGCTTATAAGCAAATGGGATTTCTGCTCGTGTAGGCCTCCTGGAATGTATCTGCTGCAGAAGAGTTGCACTGTCGAGAGATTTACTGGCAGGTATTGAAAGCCATAAGCTCATAGATTTCAAAACAATTTGACTCTTCCAAAAGGTTTTAGCTTTCCGGATACGAAAAGGTCAGGACAGATGAATATTCTGTGCTTGCTGGGAGGTCTGAAAATAATTGGAAACCTTTGTGGTCCTCTACTCCAGCACAGATCAGCTGCTTCTGACCTGTCTGGCTGGACAATGACCCCAGTAACCTGATTGTGGGAGGGGACTGAGCAAGGCAGGTGATATCTCTGCTGACATCAGTCTGGCAAAGTGAGCTCTTGGTGCTGAGAATGTGTCAGGGATGTGGTGGGGAGTCCCTCAGCAGCAGTGGGGTGCAGCTGGAAGCCCCGTCATGTTGTCCCATAAGGTTCTTCTGGCACTGGGATGAACCATAGACTCATCATCATGGCTGGAAAGGACCTCCAGGGTCATCAAGTCCAGCCCTTGAGAGCCAGAGCAGTCCGGTTCATGCGGCTTCTAACAGCTTCGTGGCTGCCTCCCACAACACCTCTTCTCCCAACCTTCTGGAACTGCTGTAGGATGACTTTACATTTATCTCCTGCTCCTCGCAGGAGCACAGCTGTAATTCACTGCTTAATACCAAGGCAGGGAAGCAAAATGCCAAAAAACTGCATCCCAACCTAATGACTCTCATAGTTTAATGCTTTTAATTAGTGATTACACAAATGTCCTGCTCATTACATCAATTCCAGCCCTGTCCAATAGCCCTGGCTGAATTATGTAATGTCTGTTTTGCCTCTGCTTGCTTCCATAGCGTAAATGAGTTTCTCCATGTATTGCTGCAGTGCTTTTAGTCTAAAAGCTTTTTTATATGCAGTGGGCTGTGCCATTAAAAATCTCTTTGGAGGCTGAATCGCCTTATTATCCAGTAACAATGTGCTCACTGTTACAGGCTGCAGCTACAATCTGAGCTGTTGAATTTGATGTGTTTCAGCTACCTCCTCCCTCATCTGCTTCCTACCAAGCCAGCGTTAGATATCCACGGGCTCTGCCACCAGACCACAAACACAGTCCAAAGGGTCTTCAAGATGAGTTTTGTCCCAGTTGGCTTTTGGCAAAGATTCATAGCCCGCATGTTAATTAGCCTGGCAGAGATGGACCTGCAGGTAGGTTGCTCTGTCTCTCCACAAGTGCAAGTTGACAGCTGAAAGTTGTTGTTCAGTGTCAGCGTAAGTGGGTGTCTCTTCGCATCCACCTTGCTTCAGTCACAGACTTCAACAGCATCCTTTGAGTAAACAGGGAAAGATGAGACTCTGCAATCAAAATCCAATTCTGTTTTCACAGTGGGTGTCACTTAGAACAACAGCTTGGCACGGGGGAGGAAAGCCTGTGGTCTCCACAGCTTGCTTAGGACATCATTGCCTGGAAGGTCTCAGTACCTCCAGCATCTTCCAGTTACAAGTAATTGGAGTTCTGCCTGAGACTCTTGTCCGTGACCACTCCACTGGGCCAGAGTCTGCCCAGGAGACCTGGAACAGCTCCATCACAGCCAGCTATCTGAATCTACAGGGGTTTAAATGAGAAGCAAATTACAGGACTGCTGCCTTAATGGGGTAATGAGTGCAAGCAGGCACCTTATTAGAGCAAGTGCTGTGTGAATCGTTAAGGTTGCATGTGTAAGATCCTGAGAGCCAAGAGACCTTTGATGCCATTACAGATGCATAACCCTGCTGGAAACCCTGATAAATACCCACAAAGCATTTTTCATACCACTGTGGTATCTTCTTAGCAGCCCTCTGGTAACAGTGTGTTCTGTCACCGGCGTACAGAACATGGAAAACGTGACGCCTGCTGTTGGAAGGTCCTCTGTGCTCCAGGCTGCTCAGACCACGTAATAGCTTTACCTGTTGGAACGGGCTGTCTTGGCAACCCCTTGCTTACACCCCCATGGGTACCACATAACCCCGGAGCACCTCTGCTGGAGACCTCATCCAGCCCAAAGTGAGCAGAAAGGGTCTGGGTGTCAGACCCACCTGCAGACAAGTAAGTGTTAGAGCAGGGGGTGCTCTCCAGCGGAGCAGGTGAAGCCTTAGGTTTTAAAACAGAAATGCATTTTGCTCTAAGGGCTGGTTTGAAGTTTCTTGGAGAAAAGCCATCTGCCTCCCACCGAAACAGGTGGGAAAGTTAACTCTCTGCATTGAGGGCAGACGTCGTCATTCAGCAGAACATCGAGCTCTTTGGGGTTTGTAAGACTTTTGCAAATGCAGAGTTCACGTAACACGCGTCGCAGGCGTCGAGTTGTCTTTGCTGGCTGATATGAGATTGTTCCTTTTTGAGTGGCTTGAAAAAGAGCTTCGTTGCTGCTTTTACTCCATGAATTTTCATTCCATCGCAAAATCTTCTCATGAGCCTGAGGGGCTCGTTGGTGGAAAAGGTGCTGCAGCACCTGCGGAAGCCAAATTCCTAAGTCTCCTCGTGGCCTGTTCAAAACAACCTCCTTCTGAGAAGTTCTGACGACTTAATGACTTCCCTGCTTTCCTGCTCGTTTCAGCTTTTTGAAAACAAGAAGAACACCAAGACGAGAAGCAAAAAGGTGACCATCTACAGCTTCACAGGCACCCAAAGGAACCGCTGCAGCACGTTCCGAGTCAAAAGGACTCACACTGTTTACTGGCAGGAAGGTCTGTTCGTTACCTTTGATGGAGGCTATCTTAGGTAATTTGTGTTCCTAATGCAGCATGCGTGACAGGGGACTGGTGGAGTGTATGAAACACATCACCTCTATGGAGATGAATGGCCTGACTCATGCTACGTGCTCACTCATCAGTAGAAAAGGAGGCTCCTCTAATAGAAATAATTCATCTGGCAACAGCCACTGACAGCAGTGATGAATAACTGATTGTTTGGCAGGTCAGAGTGTATCCAGCTGACGTGTTAGTGCAGCCACAGATTTAGAGAGAGGCCTGGAAACAGTGATCTTCAGAGCGGAGCGCTCTGCCGGCATAAAATCACCCGTTTTCACATGCAAACATTTCCTTACGTCAGTGAGTTCTCCACTGAATCCTGAAGCCTCACCACTTTCTGCCTTTCATCTCTGTACTGCCTGCAGATTTGCTCTTCCAGTCTTTTGCAAGATAGAGAGGAACCACAGGCTGCTGCACAGTTGGAGACCAGAAGGGTGCAGTGACTTTTCTGGGTTCATCTGCAGCTGGGTAGAGACTTGGCTGCAGATATTGCAAATCACAGGCTGGAGTCCTTCCTTCTGGACTGTAGTGGTCATATTCTTATCTCCCCAAGTGCTTCAGAGTATCACCCAGCTCAGCCCTTTCCATTAAAGCTTGTTTTGGTATGAATTGCACAAAAAATTACATCCATAAACTTTGCCAAAGATTTTTTTGGAAGCTGTGTTTATTATTATTATTATTAGACCGCTGGAGTTTTATTCCCTGTTTTGAAAACTCCTAACCCTCCATCATCTCATACAGGGCATTTCTGTCAAAACTCCATCACCCTCAGCTCACTTAGCACTCAGTTTTCCCTGGGTTTGACCTTCTGCAGCGTTTACCCGTTGTGAGCCACCTGCATTTCCATGCAAGAGTCCTCTTCTGAAAGTCATTTGCAGAAGAGATTGAAGTAAAAACCCTCCTGCTTTTTGTTTTGATTGCTTATGAGCTGCGTGTTATCGTGTGACTCGGGTTTCCTGTGAAAGAAAGAGAGTTTGTTGACACTGATACTTCACAAAAGCTTCATGCCGCTGTCTTTTGGCTTCCTCACACAGCGTCGAGTCTTCTGATGTGAACTGGAAAAAGAAAAAAAGTGGGGGAATTAAAATAATCTGCCAGTCAGAAGTGAGAGACTTTTCAGCAATGGCCTTCATCACGGATCATGTCAACTCCTTGATAGACCAGTGGTTTCCTGGTAAGAGAACTGCTGTAATTTTCTGGGCTGAATTATTTATGTCTTTTTGACAGAGCTCTCCACATTCCCAATATTATCTGTTAATTGAAGTCCCTTCAGGCTCAATACAATTTGAGACAAGCTGCTCTGCCTGCAGATGGATAGAGATGATTTACCAGCACACCTTGGCCTAGACATTGTGTCTTTCAGTCCATCAGTCACTGCGAGTGCAGGTGAACCATCGCAGTTCAAACAGGACCCCACTTCTGCAGGAGTTCAAGACTCTTCCAGTGCTCATAGCAGGGACTGGATTTCACAGAGTCACAGAACATGAGGGATTGGAAGAGACCTCGAAAGATCCGTCTAGTCCAGTCTCCCTGCCAGAGCAGGATCACCTAGACCAAGTCGCGCAGGAACACATCCAGGTGGGTTTGAAACGTCTCCAGGGAAGGAGACTCCACAACCCCTCTGGGCAGCCTGTTCCAGTGCTCTGTCACCCAGTGACAGTGAGTGAAGAGGTTCCTTCTCTAATTTATTTGGATTTGGCCTGGGATACTTGGCGCTGTCCCTCGATGGCAGAACTTACTTTGGCAAGAGCTGGGATCAGCATTTGCCCACCATTACTAACGCACCCTGTCATTTATTAAATTGTGATGTGAGAGGCCTGAGTGAATATGATACCGGGGACTCTGTGCCAAGGTAACTTCCTTGACTCCAGCAGTTGTTTTTCCTCTGACCAGCACAGATCCTGCTGTTACCCAGCGGGCTCTTTGCAGCCCCAATACACTTTGCCTCAAACCAAAACAAAATCTGAAGAGTTCTTTGTCGTCCCTCCCCGCTCTGGAGAGCGGTGCCAAAATCTCTTAATTGGAGGCTCTCTGGAGGAAACAGTTGTGCACTCTCACATATTCGTGTTCTGCGTGCTACCAAGATAAAAGAAGATTTTATTTGCCTTTGGATTAAAATAATAATAACCTTAATCACTGAAGCTTGAGAAGAACCCCGGTGACTTCAAAGGCTGCAGCCTCTGCTTCCTCTGCCTAATTGTAGGCATTTAATGGAGCCCATCACCACAACATTCCTCTGTAGGCAATGAGAGAGGTGCAGCCTTGATAGAATCCTGCTTTCCCCCAGTGGGGCTGTGAGGGAGCCCACAGGAGCTGTGTTGTGAACTGGGGTGCTGCAGGTGAGTGATTGCTCCGAGCCTGCGCCTGAAGCACTCGGCATGGGTATGGAACTGCTGGAGAGAGTCCAGCACAGAGCCACGAAGATGATGAAGGGAGTGGAGCATCTCCCTGATGAGGAAAGGCTGAGGAAGCTGGGTCTCTTGACCTTAGAAAGAAGGAGACTGAGGGGTGACCCCATGAATGTTAATAAATATGGAAATGGTGGGTGTCAGGAGGATGGAGCCAGGCTCTGCTTACTGTCATCTAATGATAGAACCAGGGGCAACAGGTGTGAGCTGAAACAGAGGAGGTTCCACATCAGTCTGAGAAGGAGCTGCTTCTTGGTGACAGAGCCCTGGAAGGGGCTGCCCAGGGGGGTTGTGGAGTCTCCTTCTCTGGAGACGTTTAAAACCCACCTGGCCATGTTCCTGTGCGACTGGATCTAGGGGATCCTGCTGTGATGGGGGGGTTGGACTAGATAATCTTTTGATGTCCTTTCCAATCCCTAGTGTTCTGTGGATTCTGTGACCCCCAGCTCACTCCCATTCCCTTTCCCATGCCTGCTCTCCACCTGAAGCCATCTGGCAGCATCGACTCTGCAAAGCTGATGTGGCTGGGGCTCCTGGGCAGCCTCCCAGCTGCCAGCCTTCTACTGCACGGTCATGCTCTTCAGCATTTGCAGTGATCCCTTTATCCAGTTCACACAGACACCCAGTGAGCAGGAGCTTTTCTCCGATGCTTTATTCATGTGTTTCTGGTTTTCACTGGGCCCGAGTGTATTTTCTTCCCCCGTGACTAAAGTAGAGCAGCTGTTCAGTTATGCCCACGGTCCTGTCTCCTCAGTACTGTCCCTGCTGTTTGCAAAAATCCATTTCCTTATGCCAGCCAGGCCACCAGCAAAATGTCACTTGTACAAGATGCCAGCAGGTCTAGTGACTGCAGACATTCGAATGCTCCGGGAGCTGCTGTTCTTTCTCAGTGTGTGAAGCATGTTGTTCTCTCTGTGCTTGCTTTGAAGCACTCACAGCCATGGAGAGTGATGGCACGTTGCTGATGGAGCAGTATGTGCCCTGCCACATCTGTGCAGCTTCCAAGCCAGAGGAGAGTGAGTGTGGTGAGAAGGTGGAGGACGTGCAGTACTTCAACATGGAGGACTGTGTCCTGACTGCCATTGAACTGGACTACATCACGTGTCTGAACCACCCCGACATCCCTGTTTCTCTCCAAGAGCTGGTCCCAGAGCTTTTCATGACTGATTTTCCTGCCAGGTAATGTTATTTTATAGCCTTTGGTTATGAGTCAGGGTCCCTGTGTAATTTGGTTGGACTTTTTGTCTCCGTCTCCTCTGCAAGAGGAGCATGCTGACCACAGGAAGGGAATTCACCTGCCCTCAATCCCTGCTCTGGCACTTCATCCTGAATTGCCCTCCTGGTTGTCAGCACACTTGCTTAGACAATTGCTGTGTGCTGACCCGAGTCATCACTTCAGGGAGTCCTTTGAGAGCCCTGTGGTGCAATGTGAAAGCCCCTTTCTAAAGCCTCCGCCGGCCTGCATTGCCTGGTACTCTGGCCAGGGCTTTCTGCAGCCGGACTCTTTCTGGGGTCACAGAAAGGAGAGGTGAATCTGGCAAACCCAAAAGGAAGCACTGCAGCATCACAAGATTGGCACTGAAATCTCTTCTGGTCTTGAAGAGCGTGTAGACAACGAGTGTGCGTAGCCACCGCTCGAGAGTTCACGTTGAGTCGAGGCTCCTGCTCGGCTGAGGGCTGTTGGATGTGTTGTAGCAGTGGGGCAGTCCTGAACAGCTGAAACAGCTCTTCCCTACCCGCAGCAGCACTGCCAAATCTTTATGCTGCTTTCCCAGATGTGTTCAGTCTTACACCCCTTACAACTCAGGCTGGAGAGCAAGAGACCTCCTGACAGCAGGCAGGACAGGAGACCAGCATCTCTCTCAGTTCACACCTTTCTGTGCCCCATACAAAGCCACAAGATCCCAAGTCCAATCTGTGTCCCACTGGCTGCTGTCGGAGCTTTCTGTGCTCCCACTGGCCCCTGCTCCTTCCTTGGGGTCGTTTCACTGGGCAAACATGCCGCCGGCCCGTCACGACAACCCTCCTCGCAGCGCTATCTCCCAGAGATTTATTTGACGGGTGTGAGGCGAGTGGAGATGTCTGAAGTGTGAACAGCTGTAGAAGTAGTCTCTGGAAGAGTGGGGAAATGATGAATTGCAGCCTGGGAACAGTGAGCTGATTTGAATAATCAGGTTTCAGAGTGTGGGGCTGTTCATAAACATCCTGTCCTGCCTCGCTTGGAGACAAGAGGAGCAGAAGGTAGGTGAAGCAAAAAAAATCATTGCTACGGATAAACAGCGCAAATATCTGTACCTGAGGTATCTGCTTGGGAAAGGAGCTTGTGTGCTTCCCAGAGCTCTTTGATTCTCTTGGGGTAAGTGAGCAAAAATCCCCTTTTTCAGTTCTTTCTGAGAGAAACCTGTTGCCTGCCGTGAGCCAGCGTAGAGTACGTGAAGATGACCTAGGTAGTTTCCATGATCCGGTCCTCTCGGTCAGATTTGACAAGAGGCTATTAGGGATCTGTGAAAATGGAAATCACATTAAGACTGTGAATTTACAATGTCTTTGAGAAGCTTTAATTAGAACCCCCCCCTCCAATCTCTTTTTGGCAGGCTGTTCCTGGAAAACAGCAAACTGGAGTGCAGTGAAAATGAAAACAACGTTCTTGGCCAGGGTGGAAGCGGGACGGTTATATATCGGGCGCGGTACCAAGGAAAACCAGTGGCTCTGAAGAGATTTCAGATTAAAAAATGCAAGGGCTCTCCCACTTCAGCAGCAGGTACGGTGCTCAGAATGGGCCTTGGGAATTGGCCAGCGGTCCCAAAGACCAAAGGGCCATCGCTCTCTGTAGTGCTGGCAGCTTTGGAATACGTGACAGAATTAAAGTGTTTCCATGCAGGAGGAGGATGAGAGACCTGTGGGTCCCTCACAAAGCACTTGTAGTGTGGAAGGCCACTGCAGGAAGCTTCTCTCCTGGAGGTCAGTGGGTGAACTCACAGGGTGCCAAGACACAGCCCGGGCTTGGGGTGGGAGGTGAGACTTCACCTCCTGTTCCTGAGCTGTTTGGCTGTGGCAAGTGTGGCTTTGCATGGGGTTGCACTAGGGTCTTGTGAGTCTCCACCTTCGATTAAGGCTTTTACTCCATCTGTGCCAGCAGCTACAGAAACCAAACTGGAAATCCTCCTCCAGGCAGGGCCAGGCCCACGTTTCCAGCAGAGCCTCAGTCCGTGAATAAAGGAAAAGAGACAGTGCCTCAGTGTCCTCACTTTCGTCAGGGAAGGATGCGGTGAAGCCCTGAGCTGCTGTTCCAGTGACAAATACCCTTTGTAAAGTCCAGACCTGCCTGAGCAGCCTGTGGTGCCTCATGGCAGCAGGACAATTACTGCGAAGGTTCACTCTTCTGGCAGGGCAGCCAGGAAAGGGTAGGGAAGGCTCCCTCCACCAAAGGGTCAGCAGTGTGACAGCCACCCCCAGAGAGCCCCTGCATTAAAAAGCACAGCACAAGCTTTCCAAAATCATCCAGGTGATGCATGAGAGCAGCGTGTGCCAGACACACTCAAGGTTGGTGTTGAAGGACCAAGGGAGCGCTTGCGGTCCAGCGTCTGTTAGTGGCTGAGGCATCAACATCAGGATGCAACTCAGCCGTGTTGTGATCACATCCCCACAAGCTGCCTTCTTCCCCTTCTTTTCTGAGGAAGTTCTTCCCTGTGAGGGTGCTGGAACAGGTTGCCCAGGGAGGTTATGGCTGCTCCATCCCTGGAAGTGTTGGCCAGGTTGAGTGGGGCTCTGGGCAACCTGGTCTGGTGAGAGGTGTTGCTGCCATGGCAGGGGGTTGGGACTGGATGAACCCTGAGGTCCCTTCCAGCCTAAACCATTCTCTGATTCCAAAGAGTTTCTGACTTGTTTCTCAGCTGGAGACTGACGAGGGGGTTGTGTGTCTTGCCAGATACCATGCTGAAGCACCTGCGAGCCATGGACGCCATGAAGAACTTCTCGGAGTTTCGCCAGGAGGCCAGCATGCTCCACTCGCTGCAGCACCCCTGCATCGTCTCCCTCATTGGCATCAGCATCCACCCTCTGTGCTTCGCGCTGGAGCTGGCCCCTCTGGGCAGCCTCACCACTGTGTTGTCTGAAAACTCTAAAGGTAAAAACACGGTCACCGTCCCAGGAGAGCTCGTTCTCCGAGTCCTGGTAGTGACAGATGGCCGACACCACTGAAATTACCGCTTGATTTACCGGAGAGGATTGTTTTCCAGACGAAAGGAAGTGGGAGGGATGGAACTGCTCTTAAACTAGGCCTGTGGGAACCTAGTAAAAATCGATGCTCAGGAGTTCCAGAGCAGCTTTGGAGCCCTGGATTTTCAGTTTCTCCACTAGGTCACCAGAAGCCCATCTCTCTCGAGCCCTGCAGGGGTAATGCTGTGCTCTTCCCCCTGCAGATGGGTGTCTGGCACTCGAAATTATCTCTCAATTATCAGTGTTTCTGTCGCTGTCAAATGAATGACGCTCATTTCGAGGTGGGTTGAGGCCATCTGACCCTCTTGGCACCTTGGCTTCGTGTCAACTATCCGTCACACACTTCATTTTCACCAGAAGATTTCAGGGTCTAGGAGGGAAGGGAGCTGAAAAAAGACTCTAATAGAACTGTCGGACGTACGTAGTAACACAAACAGCGTCACTCCAAATCGTAGCGTTGAGTGATGCCTTAAAATGTTGTTAGCTGCTGCTCTGGAGTGTAGAAGAGAAAGGAAGTTGTGGGGGAAAAGGCAGTTACGGCAATTACAGGTGGTTCCTTTGTACCAGGGTCGTCTTTTGTGCCGCTGGGCCACATGCTGACCCACAAAATAGCCTACCAGATCGCGACGGGCCTCGCCTACCTGCACAAGAAGAACATCATCTTCTGCGACCTCAAGTCGGACAACATCTTGGTGTGGTCCCTGGATGTCAAGGAGCACGTCAACATCAAGCTCTCCGACTACGGGATCTCCCGTCAGTCGTTCCACGAGGGCGCGCTCGGCGTGGAGGGCACGCCAGGATACCAGGCTCCTGAGATCCGCCCGCGCATCGTCTACGATGAGAAGGTGACCGTGGCGGTGGGCGCCCAGCTTCGTGCACTGGGACGAGTGGCCTTGCATGTGCACGGTGTGCAGCACTAGCTCTCCCACCCTGGCTCTCCTCACTCCCCTCTCCATCCACCACGGGAGGTTTTCAGTCGTTTCTCTCTGTTCCTGGCCCTAGGTGGACATGTTCTCCTACGGGATGGTTCTGTACGAGCTGCTCTCGGGTCAGCGTCCCGTGCTGGGGCAGCACCAGCTCCAGATTGCAAAGAAGCTGTCGAAAGGGATCCGTCCTGTTCTGGGGCAGCCAGAGGAGGTGCAGCTGTATCGGATGCAGGCCCTCATGATGGAGTGTTGGGACACGAAGCCAGAAAAGGTAGAAGATAACCCTCAAGAGCGCGTAGCTACGGGGATCTGGCAGCTTTCTTCCCACAGGAGAGCTAGGCTCGTTCTCAGTGCCGCAGAACTGCTCGTTGCCCGTTTACCCCTCCTGCTGATAAAGCCCAGAACTTTACTGACTTCAGTGAAAGCTTTATGAATGAAGTTATAGCAGGTTGGTGGCCTTAGACATCTGCTGAGACGAGAAGGTCCCTTGATGTCAGTGGGAGTTACGTGAATGGATTTCACCAGTGTGAGGTGTTGCCCATAACTTCTAGAAACAGCTCAGAGCATTGTGCTGTGAGGGTAAGGGCACAGACTTCAGCTTCCCCAGGTTTAGAAAGGTGGCACAAGGGAGAGAAGGGTTCAAAGTGCAAGAACAGGATTAGGCTGCTTTCTGGTTTTCATTAGTTACAAGTTGGCTTTTCAAAGCTGCTGTCCTTCAGACGAAGGTCAGCTTGACTCACAAACAGCTGTTTGTTTTGTCAGGGCCGTGGGTCAGCCTCCAAAATTCATGAACCTGAAGAATGTAGTCGATAAAGTGTGTGAGAGAAACACAGAGCAAAGCACGGAAGAGGTTCTGCTTCGTGGACGGGATGGAGGGTGCTAAGAAGCAGCGGGGTGGGCTTTATGAAAGAGAATGAGGTGTGGATTTGCAGAAGGAGCAGCGGTGTTACCACACAAGCTCTCTAGCTTTGGTAAATCGTGATGATTATGGTTCTTTCCTTTCCTTTGGACCTCGTGTGACCCGTGTCCTTGGCTGTTCCTTTCCCCGCAGCGTCCACTGGCCGTTTCGGTGGTCGGGCAGATGAAAGATCCTACCTTCGCCACGTTTATGTACCTGCTGTCCTGCGGGAAGCAGTCGTCCTTCTTCTGCTCCCAAGGCCAGGAGTACACCGTAGTGTTCTGGGATGGGAAGGAAGACACCAGGTGAGACTGCTGCTATCGATGCTTTTTCACTGGTTCTTTCGGCACCTTTAAAGATGGTTTGGATGAGGTGTTGAGGTTTAGGGGTGGCCTTGTAAGGTGGGGTCGGTGGTTGGACCAGATGATCCCAGGGGTCTTTTCCAACCGGAGTGATTCTGTGAAATTCTGTGACGTAAAAACCCTCCAGCATCTCCACTCCTCCCTCCGGGAGGGAGGTGGAGAAGGTGAAAGTGAATCTGGGCGAACGCCAAGGACACGGTGAACACTGTTTTCCCAAAGTCTCCTAATTGGGAACAGTGGTCGCTTTATAAAGGATATTTAATGAGCTTAACTCCGCTTCAGTTAATGGGAGGAGAAGATTAGGGCAGTGTAATGATTCACGCACGCAGGATGAAGCGGTTGCACATGAGAACAGACGTGTTCTGCCTCTCCTAATGAGGCCATTTAACACTAAACCTCTCCTAATTGAGACTGCAGTTCCAGCTCTGCTCTGCCCAGCAATTAAGCCCAGGCCTCAACCCTATTGAAATCGCGGGGAGCTAACCGCATGCCCGAGGGCCGCGTGTGCACCCGGCTGAAGGCTGCCAGGGAAACGTGTGCTGCGCTCCGCAGGCATGTGCTGCCAGTGCTGTTAAACTGGGACCCGGGCGACGGCGTTTTGCTCGGCCGTACGTGACCCGTGGCTGGTGAGGTTCGTTTTTATGGACGTTGCTGACTTTTAGGGCCCCAGGCCTCATTTGGAAACGGGGAGCGGGACGTGATCGTGTTCCTGAGCAACTGGCGTCGCTGCTCCGTGGTGCCTGGCCGCTCGGTCGGAGCAGACATGGTGAAGCACATGGGACTCGCAGAGATGTGTGTTGAGTATGTGGACGTTGTCCAAATACTCACATCTCAGTGAATCTGCTTCTCGACTGGACGATCCACTCGCAGGGAGGCTGCTGAATAGCAGATGACTTGTATGTGGCAGATTTCAGGCCGTGTAATTGCTTGTGCTGCAGTTGGCAAAACATCTGGTGCTCACAGATGTGCTTGCGGATCTCCAGTTATTGTGCAAACCTGTGAACCCAGTAAACTTCCCCAAGCCAACGCAGTCCTTTCGGTTACAAAACCCCGAATCGGTCGCATTTACAGGTTGTTTTATCGGGCTGCAGATCTTTGCTCTTGTTTGGAGGAGACGTGCTTGTCTGCTGACGTGCTCGAGGAAGTGGTGAAGCCACGTAACAGGGAGAACGCGGTCTCCTGAGAACCTCATGGGCAAGATGGGCTGAGGCTGCTCAGTTACTAATTACTGCTGTTCACAGAACCATTAGGGATTGGAAGGGACCTCGAGAGATCATCCAGTCCAATCCCCCTGCCACAGCAGGATCCCCCAGACCAAGTCACCCAGGAGCACATCCAGGTGGTTCATCTGGAGCTGTTTGTCTCCCAGCTGAATTACAGACCCTGCAAGTCCTCCTGATCCGCTTCCATGGGAAGGCAGATCCACAAGTTTAAGTCTCCTCAGAAACAGCTGCAGATGTGCCCCCTGAGGAAAAGCCCTGGCACATCTGCAGTCCTGGTCCGCTCAGAGGGGCGCACATCTGTCCACAGCTGGACAGTGGCACGACAGCTTGGCCAGAAACGCCGAGCCCCGTCCTGGAGCAGCGTGCGGGCTGCGTCTTGGCTAAAGGAAGTTGTTACTTGCTCCTTTCAGAAACTACACGGTGGTGAATCCGGAGAAGGGAGTCATAGAAGTGGAGAGGATGAGCTGCCCGGGAATGAAGCTGTGCTGCCAACTCAAGTTTCAGAATGCCCTCTGGACGGCCACTGAGGTGAGTGTTGCCTGCGCCTCGGCCTTCTCCATCAGAGGGGCCTCCTTAGAAGAGACCCAAACAAAGGGAAGGAGCCCGTGAAATCAATCAAGTCAGGAGTGGCAGTGACAGTGGGTGACTTTGCATCTGCTGGCTCCAGGTCTGTTGTTTGTACCTGTTCTGTAGCGCCAGGTCCTGCCTCCTGGTGTTCAGCGCGATCGTGGGAACACTGCGCCCCAAACCGGAGCGTGTCTGTGCCCGGGGCTTCATCTGGGAAGTGACCTTATCTGGGAGCGCTGAAAGAAACCAGGCGTTTCAGGGTGGAGCTTTGAAAGGGGCCCGAGGGATGTGCAAGTTGGTGGGAAACGGGTACCCGAGTTGTGTGTTCACCGTGGAAAGCCACAGCTGGGGAGATAAGAGCGAGACAGCCTGGCTGATCCAGCCCCGAGGCTCCCAAGGGGTTGTGGCAAGTGTCAGCTGGTTCTGACACAGTCCCTTGACACAGAGCAAGCACAAAAAGAGCTGAAACAAGTGGAAATGCTCCTCAAGTTTGGTTTCAGAGAGGGGAAAAAAGCCACACTTTGCTGAATGAATAATTTGAGGTGATCACTCCTCTCCGCCCCAGGGCGGTTGCTGGAACTGAGGGCGCAGAGCTTTGTTCCCCTCTAGGAAAAGACAACATTTTGACTTGTTCTGTTCCTGAATGAAGGTGAAGTTCAGATCTTCCAGGGGCATTTTTCATGACGAGAAGTTCAGCAACATGATCAAGTCTTAAAGCAGTGCATTTGCACCCTTTTTGATCAAAATGTGTTGCTGTCCCGGAGCCGATTTGCTCTTGTTCAGATCTCAAACCATGAGAAGCAGGGACAGTGACTGACATTTCATCTGCTCTTCCACAGGACCAGAAGATCTCTGTGTATGGGTTGCAGGGCATGTGTCCTCTGAAGACTCTGCTGAAGGGTTTAGACACTCCGGCTACCGTGAGCTGCTTTCTAGTAATTCCTGTCATCACAAAGGTAAGGAGGAACCTGAAAGAGAAGGGTTTTTAGTGAGACTGCACTGCTGGCTGCCAGGCCAGGCTGCCAGGGTTCGTGCTGAAGGACTTTGCGACGCCCGGCAACATTTTGCCAGCGCGAGGAGAAGGTTTCCAAGGTCTTCGTGCCTCTGCCAGAAGACAGAGGTGTGGGCAAGAACCCGCAGGAGTCAGGGGACCAGAGCTGGCACTTCTGTGCCTGCTGGGAAAAGAGTCAAAACACATCACATTGCTCCACAAGGAAATTTTCCAGCTGTGTTTCCACATTACTGGGAGACAGGGCTTAGGCTCGTCAAGCAAAGTAGAGGGGACGTGAGACTTTAATTAGAACAGAGCTTTGTTAACTGCTAATGTGGGACATGGGTCTGGCCTAACTCTTGTAGCTGCTCTTCTCCTGGGAGGGGGAGGTGTGTGCTGTCATTTTGGGTTTGAATGAGAACATTGGGATAATCCAGCTCTTCTGGGTAATGCTCTTATGGATAATACAGCTAATGACTCCCACGGGTAATAACAAACGTTGAGGACTCTCTGTCTAGCGCTGGACTCGCTAACATCCAGTCGCTGGCAAGAGGAGCCTGACGTTGCCTCTTGCGGGCCAGTCCTGGGAGGTGCCGGCAAGCGTTTTGGGGCTGAATGACCTCCGGCTTGCCGACGGCCACCTCGAGTGCAGACACCTCGTTGCGTCCCAGCGTCACTGGGAGCTGCGTGGTCTCCGCAGGTGCCAGCAGGCTGCTCTGTGTCTCAAAGCTCAGCGCAGAGCGGCTCCTGCGGCGTCGCCAGAGCTGTTTGGCACCACCTGCCCCTTCGCTGTTCCTGGCTCGCTTGCTCCGGCGGCCGCGTGGCCGCAGACCGAACGCGGGGCGGGTGGTTGGAGTAAGGTGCGTCGCTTCGGCACCGGCCGCGGCGTGAGCAGGGCTGAGGTAGGGCTCTCGAGCTGGCGCACGAGTGCGCTTCCCCGCCGGGAGGCCGTGTCTGCCAGCTCCCTGGCTCCCGGAGCTGCAGCGGTGCTCCGCTCCCGCTGTCATTCCGGACGCGGAGGGCAGGTTTCTTCTTCGTGCCGCCGGAGGTTTTGTCCAGGACAGTCAGGCAAGTCTTTTGCTTTCAGCTTTTCCACTGTCACACAGCCTGCAAAGCCATTCCCCAGGGGCTGCGAGTGGCTTTATGTCTCCTGGTTTCTATTTTCAGTTCGCAGCTTGCCTAGAAAATGTCCTGACTAATGCCAGGCCCTGCAGTAGTGAGAGTGAGTCTAGACACCTCCCTTCCTCCCCCGACCCTACCCAGCCTTCCAGAAACCCACAGCCCTTCAGCACAGTCCTCCTTGCTTTATTGGACTTGGTTTTTTCCTCTCTCCTTTCTATGAATGAGCTTGGCAGTGGAATGGCCGGAGCGGCAGCCTTAGGGCTGCGCGGAGCAGGTTGGCAGGAAACGTGGCCATTTTTCAAAGCAGCCAGTTCTTCCAGGCAGAGCAGGGTGGAAAGGCTGCACTTGTCAGCCCCGCTGGAGCGTCGGCGAGCTCCGCCAGAGGTATCACACAGTCACTGTTGTCCAGCGGAGAGGAGGCTCGCTCGCCTTTGCCCGGGAAGAGAGCCCTTAGCCGATGAGATGGGAGCTAACCCGCAGCCAGAGAACGGCCGAGGGATGCTGCTGGGAAGGAGAATTCTTGACGACTGCCTTGGGAGGGCTGATCCAAAAGAAATAGTTTCCAAAACTTGGTTTCTCATCCAAAGGCAGCCTCATGGAAATTAAAAAGCAGCAGAGAAGGGGGCCCAGAATGCAGAGCTCTCCCCGCCAAGGGAAGAAGCCTTGTACAGCCGAAGCTCTTTTGTTGCTGGGTTCCTGTCGCCGGGATCTCCGCAGCTTGGGGCAAACAGTAAGATTTTCAGTGAGTTCCTTTCAGGAAACAAACCGACTGACAGACAAGCTGAGCACCGGGTTTAAAAGCTCAGACCAAGGTGCTTTCTGAACTGGCCGCAGCGTTCTGACCGACAGATGTTGAGGGAGGGAGAGACCTGCAGGGGTGCAAACCTCCGGCCTCTCGCAAGAACCTGGAGCTCACGGGAACAAAAGCTGCTTTTGAGGGCTGCAGCCTGCACAGGGTCCACTGCCAGCAGTGCCAGAGCGTGCTGGGGAAGAGAGGAGGAGGAGGTGGCCGAGGCCCTGCTCTCAGGGGCTGTGCATTCCACTGACTGATTTTATAACCTGCTCGCAGCAGCCGTCACGTCGTCCGTCCTCCGCTGCGAGGACAGGACGTCTGGGGCGGGCGCCTCTCCTGCACATGGCGCACCGTCGCAGCCCCGCGCGGAGGTCGTCCTCCCTGGCACGGCGGGCCTTCTGGCAGCACGGAGGCTTCAGATGCACTTCTGTTGCCTCGTGTTTGTGTTGGCTCTTTGTGGAGCCCAGACGTTGAGAGTGAGTTCTGAGAAAGTTACTTAAGGTTTCTGGAGGCCGCTGCCCTGCCTGCGCTGGTCACTGCGCTGCAGCCCTCCTTGGGAGAGCTCTCCCTCGTCTCTGCGCCGCAGCAGCGCTTCGTAAAGTCTGGTGAGGCAGTGGCACCCAGCCTGGGTGCTGTTTGCCACGGTCTGCTTGTGTCACCCAGGTGAGGGGTGACCCACTGAGGGCATTTCTCCCCATTTCAGTTCCTACTCCTCGCTGCTTCAGCAGAGAGATAACAGCAGTGGCTGCACAGAAACAGGTTCTGTCAGCCAAGGCAGTGACTAACCGCTGCCCCACTGCATCAAGTGTCTTCCAGATTTGTTCCCACCGCTGTCATGCTGTTCCAGGCAGGCCAGAGTTTGGCTGAGTTGGTTTTACTGGTAAAAGCTGGGTGGGGGATCGCTGACACAGCTCTGCCCAGTCACGGTGCTGATTGCTCAGCGCTGGGGAAACTTGGCCTGTGTGCAGCCCAAGAGGGAATCTGGAGTCTGCTCTGCAGTAGCTGACACGAATCAGGGAAGTCAAAATACTTCTTGTGAAGACTCTGCTGGGAGAAGTCAGCATGTTTTCATCGAATGGGACCGAGCTGCAGCAACCTGAAGGCTTTGGTAGTGTCCCTTGTCAGGCTGAATCACGGAACGGTTGGGCTGGGAAGGGAGCTCTAAGCTCCTCTAGTCCCAACCCCATGCCCTGGGCAGGGACACCTCTCACCAGACCAGGTTGCCCAGAGCCCCAGCCAACGTGGCCTTGAACACTGCCAGGGATGGAGCAGCTACAGTCTCCCTGGGCAGCCTCTTCCAGGGCCTCAGCACCCTCAAAGGGGGGAGATGCAGCCTCCTGTGCCCTTGGAGCAGCCCCACGTGGCACTGAGCACCGCCGGCCCCGCGGGTCTCTTAAACCAGCGGTTGGAGCCCTGGGGCTCGGGCTGAGTGAAGATCCAGGTCCCATTTCACAACTTTCCACTTGCTGCCCTCGTTTTTCCCATTACAGTAGAATTCTGCCATGACTGGGGATTAGTCATAGGGGCCTTACTCATGCTGCGTGTGCAGAGAGGCCTTTGGTGCAGGGCTCCTCACGAGCCCAGCGAGCGTGGCTGTCGGCTGAACTACCACTTGCCCTCAGCTCTCTGCCCTGAGCGAGCTGGCACCTGGCAGGGGACTGGGTTTGGCCTCTTGTGCAGCCTGGGAGCTGTTTTCCAGGGCTGGCACGGCCAAGGTCATAGAATCACAGGGTTGGAAGGGTTCTCCTAAAGTCATCTAGTCCAACCCCCTATACCCAGCAGGGCCAGCACTCACAGACCAGGTTGCCCAGAGCCCCATCCAGCCTGACCTTGAATGGCTCCAGGGATGGGGCCTCCACCCCCTCTCTGGGGCAGCCTGTTCAGGGATCCCCCGCCCTCAGATTCAAGATTAATAATCCTCATGTCCAACCTGCATCTCCCCTTTTTCAGCTTCAAATCAAGACCCCTCATCCTGTTGTTCCCTGCCCCTGTGCCCAGTCTTCCCCAGCTGCCTCACAGGGCCCCTTTCAGGAGCTGGAAGGTCCCTCCAGAGCCTTCTCCTCTCCATGCTGACCCTCGTGAGCGCACGGCGTTCCCTTCCTTTAGGAGCCCCGTGGGGCGACACCGATCCCCGTCCCCTCTGGCAGAGGCAGCAGCGTTGCTGGTGACCTAGGCTTGTCCCCACAGAGGGGTGAGGTGCTGTGGGCTCAGCTGGCAGTGCCCTGCTTCTGTTCCCTTTGCTTCACTGCATCCAGCCAGAGTACAACAGCAGCACAAGCCCTGGGCAGAGAGTCTTTAGGGTTTATTGCTCCCTGGGGAGGAAGCAGAAAGCCCCTGGAGTGAGGTGTTGGTTTATCTGCTTCACTCACGGGGGGCTTGCTGGTGCAGACCCGGGGGCACAGTGACTTTAATTCCCAAGTGGCCCATTTCCCAGCCAGTTTAACCGCGGTTTGCGCTGCCGGGATGAGCTGGAGGAGTGGGAGACCCCGTGAGCCGCGGGCAGCTCCCATCTGTGGCCTCGACAGGGTGGATGGCAGCGCTGCACCGGGCCTCCACAGCTGCAGGGGTTGGGGTAGGGTCTGAACCCTCCCTAGCACCTGGCAGCTGCTTTGCTGCTGCTTCTGTGCCCTCGCCTGCGATGGCCTGAGCTGCCAGGGAACCCCGGGCACATCCCCGAGCGGAGCAGTGGGATGCCCAGTGGGCACTGGGTGCTCCTCTGCAGCAGGACTGTCTCCCTCCCAGCCGGTTCCTGCTGCGTCTCTTCCACTCCCCTCCTCTACCCCAGTTCCTGGGCTTCATTCCTTTCTGGAGCGGAGCCGGGTTGCTCCAGCTGGAGTCCTGGGATCACAATGGCTGTCTCTGAACACCCTCCAGCTTGAGTTTGTTAACCTCCGGGGCTGCCTGCCAGCTCCCTCTGTCCTCCCTTGCCAGGAAAGAGAGAGGTGATCCTGGAGGAGAGGAGCACAGCTCTGCAGCAGCTTCTCTGCAGGGACTGCCATTGCCACCAAGCGGTCTGGGGCAGGTTCCCGGTGTGTTTGCGGGATTGTGAGCGGCAGCCAGAGCCCCCTGGGCTTGAAGCCTCTTGTGTTGCAGAGGCAGAAGAGTCCACCCAGTGAACCTGCTCTTTCCCTTGCAGAACGCGTACGTGGTGCTGGCCGGCCTGTCGGATGGACTGGTGGCCGTGTTCTCAGTGTGCCAAGGCATCCCAGAGGACAGCTGCTCCTACCTGTGCTCCCACACGGCCAACAGGTCCAAGTTCCACATTGCCGACGATGATCCCCGGCAGAACCCCTACCCGGTGAGGGCCATGGAGCTCGCCAACGGCGGGGCGGAGGTCTGGTACAGCAACGGCCCCGGCGTCCTCATCGTCGACTGCGCCACGATGGAGATCAGCCGGAGGCTGGAGCCCTTCAGCCCACCGTCGGTGATCACCTCTATCGCCGGCAGCTCCGAGTGCCACGGCGAGGAGGTGGTGTGGTGCCTGGACCAGAAGAGCAACTTCCTGGTGATGTATCACGCTGCCACCTACCAGCTCTGCGCCCGCTACTTCTGCGGCGACTGCAGCCCCCTCAGAGACATGTTCACCGTCCAGCAGCCCTCGGCAGCCATCCCGGCCACGGCGCTCGTAAGCCACAAAGGGATGGAGAACACCCCGCTGGCAGACGTGAGCATCATCTACAGCCCCGAGGCCGGCACCCACATCCTGAACCACCAGGACTCGCTCACAGACTACTGCTCTGTGTCTTCCTACTCCTCCTCGCCTCCCAGCAGGACAACCCAGTGCCCCTCCAGCCCTCCCAGCTCGCCCACGAGCTCCTCCAGCGCGCTGCTCTCCACGGATTTTGAGGAGTCTGTCCAGTTCCACGAGCCGAAGCCTTCCCTGGATCCTGACGCTGCGCCCACGGGTGACAACACACAGCAGCTCCAAGCCGTCAAGATTCTCGCGGTAAAAGACCTCATCTGGATCCCCAGGTAGGTGGCACTTGGCAAAGAACCTCATCAGGACCCCTGCTGGGCTGAGCGTGAGACGAGGACCGTTCCCAGTAGGGTTCACCCACCCAGAGAGTCCGTTACCAGTAACGAGGAATTTCTCTCCCTGTCCTGGGCACTGGGGAGGCCTCTCAAGTGCTGGGGGCACTGCTGGGCCCCTCACTTCAAGAAAGAGATGGAGGGGCTGGAGGGGGTCCAGAGGAGCAACAAGGCTGGGGAAGGGGCTGGAGGGAAAGGCTGATGGAGAGAGGCTGAGGGAGCTGGGGGTGTTGAGCCTGAAGAAGAGGAGACTCAGGAGGGACCTTCTCCCTCTCTCCATCTCCCTGAAGGGAAGTTGTTGTCAGGTGGGGGTCAGGCTCTTCTCCCAGGCAACTGGCACCAGGATGAGAGGGCAGAGCCTGAAGCTGCCAGGGCAGGGTTAGGTTGGGTGTCAGGAAGCCCTTCCTCCTGGAAAGGACCCAAAGCCCTCAAGGCCCCCATTCTCCAGGTGCTGACGAAACAGGAGGTAGATTCCCTGCTCAGACACACCCGTGGCAAGTCCAGATGGCCTCCAGCTTTGCTGATGGAACCCCCTGGGAGTCTGATTTTGCCTGTAGTGGGTTTGGCTGCCCCTCAGTGGGACTGCAGCCGCGGGTGGGATTCCAGCACGGAGCGTCCTCAGCTGTCAGCAGGACATCTGACATCTCCCTCATTTCTGTTCCAGGAAAGGAGGGGACATCATCGTTATCGGCCTGGAGAAGGAACTGGGCACTCAGCGGGGCAGAGTGATCGCTGTGCTGAAGGCTGGGGAGCTGGCTCCCTACGGGTGAGGCCGACTGGGCTGTGCCCATCGCACCAGCTTCTGGGGGCAGGAGGGCACTGGGTGGCAGAGGGGGGCTCTGCCACCTCCAGGAGCCTCCTCTTGGCTGAGAAGGTCCCGTCTGGAGGAGATGCAGGTTGCACACGGCGGTGTGTGCGTGCTCGTAGAGTCAGCAGAGGGGAGGGGGAAGCTCTGTGGCCGTGGTCTGGTCTCGGAAGCCACAGGACCCAAGCCACCCCCGTGCCGATTCAGGCAGGACCACCTTCCCCGGCGCGATGAACGCCGGGCTGATCCCGCCTGCTGCTGACTCGCAGCGCGCCGGGGGCACCTGGCAGAGGGTCGGTGGAGCTTGGCAGGCCCAGGCCCCGCGTGAGGAACAAGAGGGGCATTTATGCAGCACGAGGTGCCCGTCTGTGGCCGCCGTCACGTGGCCCAGGTTGCCGTTCTGGCTCTAAATGAGGCCCTTTGTGCTGCCGGCGGTGCGGGGCCGGGGGAAGGCTCCTGCAGCGCAGGGGGAGCGGTTCCTTACGTTGATTCAAGCTGCTTCACGCAGCGGATGGGCGTCCGCGTCAATAAATCGCTGCTGCCGAGCTGGGGCTGCTCCTGCTGGTCACAGAAACACCAGTCTGGGACTGGCCTGTTGATGTCGGGGCAAACGGAGCTTAAGCAGCCCTAAGGGTTGTAAACGGTCGTTTATGACCACGGGAGATCAAAGTGCTGCCGCCGTTCGCCCCGCTGGGGGACCCCCTGCCTGTGCTGGGAGCGGGGGATCCTCCTCGCTCCTCACAGGTCCCCCTAGGCTGGCCTTGCTGTCCCCAGATGGAGCCTGGGGTTAAGGGAGATGACACGAGGGCAGGGAGCGATAGGACCAGGGGTCATGGTTTGAAGCTGGAAAAGGGCAGAGTGAGGCTGGACAGGAGGAGGAATTTCTAGGATCTGAGGGTGGGGGATCCCTGGAACAGGCTGCCCAGAGGGGGAGCGGAGGCCCCATCCGTGGAGACATTCAAGATCGGGCTGGATGGGGATCTGGGCAACCTGGTCTGCTGAGTGCTGGCCCTGCTTGTTGGGGTGGGGCTGGACTGGATGACCTCTGAGGTTCCCTTCCAACCCAACATCTCCTATGATTCTGTGTGGACTTGGAGCTCACTCCCTGAGCTGGGGGAGCTGGGCCCCATCCCACATCCCAGAGCTGGGCCCATCAGCCCTGGTGGGATGGAGCCACTTTGACGGTGCCCAGGGGCAGCAGAGGAGGGACTCTGCGGGTTTAGCACGTCAGGAGATTAACAGTGACTACCAAAGGTCAGGGCAGACCACCTGCACCTGAGTCCCTCTGAAAAGCCCTTTCCCAGGTCGCTGAGCACCCGCAGTCACCCCGACATGGTTCCTGATCCCTGTCTTGGTTACGTTCTCCCTTCTCAAGGATTTGCAGCTTCTAACAGGAGAAGGGAGGGCCTGGGAGTCAGGCTGGCGGGGTCGGGGTGGTGGTTTGGCCATCGCTGCGTTGGCAGAGCTGCCCCAACGCCCTGCTCTGCTCTTCTCTCCGTGCCCAGGACGCTGGTGGATGCCGCTCTGGTAGCGAAGGACACGGTCGTGTGCTGCTTCCAGAATGAGAGCACCGAGTGGTGCCTGGCTGCCTGGAGGGGCTGGAGCGCCAGAGACTTTGACATCTTCTACCAGGCCTACGAGGAGCTGGGGAGGCTGGAAACCTGCATGAGGAAGAGGAGGTAGTGCCTGTGGCGCTGGGAGCCGAGGGAAGACGGGATCCACCTGCTCTGGGCACACCTGGACTCCCGAGCCCCCCGGAGACTGGGGGCAAGGGGTACAGCGACAGGAGGATGCGTCTGGTTTGCTGCTAATGGGCACTGGGGGGTCCCGTGGCCGGAGCCCCGACAGGGCTTTGGGGACCGAAGAAGCCGGTGTGATGCCAGGAGCGGAGCCAGCTCCTTGCTCTGTCACACACTACCCTGCAGCTGTGGAGGGCGCGAGGCGGAGGTGCCCGCAGTCGTGCTGCCTGCAGTCGTGCTGGTGCCTCCATGTGCAGTCCTTCTTCCCCAGTGTAGAGTCCCTCCTCCCCTTCAGCATGCCCTGGCTGCTGCTGCTGCTTGTCCAGTGCATGTTGCTGGCCGGGAGAGCGCCGCGGGGCCGCTCCCGGGAGCCTGACCCCTTCGCAGTCCAGTGGGGAGCCACATCTGCTGGAAACCCCGCAGCGCTGCCGCCCGCGGCCCTGCGAGGCTGCGAGAGGCTCCTCGGGGAGCAGCTCCCACGGTGGAGACATCCCGGCGTAGGAAGCAGTGGCTGGCCACTGCGTTGCGGTTCCTCAAAGCCCGTGTGGTGCTGCGTTGCCCTGAGAGGGACTGGAATCACCTGGCAGCAGCCCCCACCGCTCGCCTTCTGCTGCGAGCGGGGAGGTTTGTAAACTCTTTGCTCTTCCCCTCTGGCTCAATGCACCCTGGGCTACAGGAACATGAGCTTCACGTGCCTGCGTGTCCGTGCGGCTTCCGCTCCCCACAGCTCTTCGTTGTCCGTGTTAGTGGCCTGGGCTGTTGCCTTGGCTCTGGGAACGCCCGCACTTGGCTACCCCAAGCATGTCCAGCCATGGATAAAGCAGCCCTGGCTGCAAGACCCCCCGTGAAACCCTGTGTGCAGTTGGCCCTTTGCACCTTTTCTTGTCGGCTTGGTTGGTTGGGTTTGTTTTCTCTAGCCCCAGAAACTCGTGTGAGCGTCGGCGCGGCTGGCCACGGCCGAGCGGGCAGGGGAGCCCCCTGGTTCACATTCCTCTCGCAAGCTGCTGCACTGCCCTTCCTCAGAAACAGAGCCTGCCCTAAAATAAACTGGTTCCTCCCCACGGTGGCACGGTGCTGGTGGCTCGCGTGTTGTTAGAGGTGCACCGGGGCTCGACCGGCGGGCAGTCGCCTTCGCCAGGTGTCAGACCCCTTCCTCCGCTTCACGACCCCTCCGGCCTGGGGCTCTTCTGCGCGCAGGCTCCCCAGCTCGGGGGGCTCAGCCGGAGCCTCCCCCAAACCTCCCTTCCACAGAAGGGTCTTTGTTCTGCCCACGGAGCTGTTCCTGTCCAGAGCCATTGCTCCTCCCAACCCCCTGACACACGGCCCTGCTCCGAAACCAGCTGGGGTGGCAGAGGAGCAGATGTCCCCGCGTGGTGCCAGGAGAGGTTCCTGCCGCAGGGACAGGAGCGAGCGTGACCCAAATCTGGGGACGAGGGCTCAGGTCCCAGAGGTGGCGGAGACCAGGACAAAATCCCCCCGGTTCAGCGAAGGTGCCCTGTCATCAGCAGGAGGCTCTGTTAACTCCTGAGTGCGGGGGCTGTGGGAGTAAATTCCCGGGCAAAAAGAAACTGAAATGAAAAAACCCAGAACCCCACCAGCTCGGCCAGTGTGACTGCGATTTCAGTGCCTCCTTCCCAGCCCTCCTGCCAGCAAAGCCCAGTTTGCTCCCAGCAGCAGCTAGGAGTGAGGGGTAAAAGGCTGGGGAAGCCCCCCCAGATCAGAGAACGAGGAGCTGCCTGAGCCCCAAGTCCCCACTGCCGGCGCTTGGCGGGGATCTCCCCGCGTATCGTGGTCCTCACTGTGGTAAAACAACCTGGAGCAGGGCCTGGAGGGGTTTGATCCCTTCAGCTGGCCCAGGAGAGCGGAGCACACAGCAGCTGGGTTTTGTTTTGTCAGCACCAGGTTCCCCGGGGGAGCTCACAGGAAGGGCTCTGCGCTGGGAGGGAAACGGGGGCTCCCACACGAGATCAACCCCCGGTTCCAGCGGCCGGGGCCGCTAATTACTGGCTGAGGACGCAGCGGGAGGCACAGGAACCCCCTCTCCAGGATCGATTGAGCCCTGAGCTCAAACCCCACCGGCTTCACCCTCTTGCCCAGCTGCCTCCCGCGAGCGGGGAGCTGCACCCTGGCCTCCTCCCCAAAGAGGGGTCCTTCACCTGCCTTCCCAGGGATAACCGGCCTCCGGGTGCTGAGCACCGCTCCTGGATCCGACTGGAGCCCTGCTGGTGCAGTGAGTGGGGTGCAGGGCCAGGCCCTGGGATGAAGAGCGACGGCTCTGCCCGGTACCTGCGCCCTGGTGGGGCTTGGGGCGCAGCCTGGATGGTTTTGGGGGGGCCAGGAGTGCATTTATTTCTCAACCTCACAGCGTGGGTGGAACTTAAAAGGCTTTTTACTTTCCCCATCCCTTGAACAGCCTCAGTCTTCTCCCCTGGCTGGTGCCCAGCAGCACCGTCAGGGCTTGAGCCCAGGGCTACCTGGGCTAGTACCTGCTCCTCTTGACCACAACACAGGGCTGCTGTGAGCCAGCTCCAGCATCAGCCTGCCCCACCTCTGCCTGTGCTCGGCCCTGCCCAGGGACCAGGAGGCTCTTCGTGCTCCTTAGGCTTAGAAATCCCGTTTTCCAGCTTCACTTTCACCCAGAACTGGGCGACTGGGAGGTTTTTCCTTCTGACCCCATCTCTCTGCCCCTGTGCAGGTGGCACTGACACCCCAGCTGGGAGCTGCCCCCACCCCGTACTGTGCCAGGGGCTCTTGGCTGCAGCTCCAGCAAGACGCAAGGTGGGTGTTTGATGGACTGCAGGGCCGTGGGGAGAGGGGCAGCGCTGGCTGCTTTGTATTCTGCTGCAGAAAGGACAGAGGAAATGAGTTTCCTTTAAGCAAACTTTAAAGGGCAGGAAATATCGGGGCTATTTTGGGCCGCCAGCCTGTCCTCGTGTCCCCCTGGCCCGTGGCAGCGGGGGGGTCAGCGCTGCCAGGCTTTGGCGGCTTCACCGGCATCGTGGCCCTGGCTAACGTGTGGGATGGGGGGGCCCAACCCTGCCCCTCAGTCGCCCTGGGGACTGGCAATTCGGGCTGGTTCCTGCACCATCAAACACTCCTGCACCACCTCCCAGCCCCAATAAAGCTGGAAGGGCCGTGGCTGGGGCTTCTCACACCTGGGAAGGCGCCGGCAGAGGTTGGGCCGTGAGGAGCAGAAGTGCTGCTGGCAGCAGCCGCCGGGTGAGATCCAGCAAAGACTGGGAACGAGGCCTCGTGGGCTGTGACGGCAGCTGGGCCACGCAGGACGGCTCCGTGGCTGCCTGTGGAGGTGATGGCCTCGGGCACCTACGGGGACTAAAACCCCACTGGATCGGCTCCAACCAGCCCAGCAGACCCAGCTACAAACCCACCTGAACAGGTGCTGATGTGGGCAGTGTCCCCCCCAGCCCCGAAATCCCTGCGTCTCACGGCTCAGGAGGGACCTGGCAGCACCACAGCCCAGGAGCCACTTTTCATGCCTCCTGAAGGTCTCCTTTCCCACCCGGTCTCCGTGAGGCCGGCTGCATGAGGGGAGGGCTTTCAGCAAGTCCCCACTGGCAGCTAAGAATTGCCAGCGTGGGGCCTGAGCCCCCACAAAAGCCCAGATGACTCCGCTCTGGGGTCAGTGGGACTTTCTCGCTGCCTTTGCCGCAGGGGCCCAGCAGAGGCTGGAGCTGGTCACTGGTTTTTCAGGGCCATAAAACCTCACTGAGCCCTAAGGAGCAGAGTCCCCCCTTGGCTGCGGCTCCACACGGCCGCGGGCAAATACTTAACCTGTGACCAGTCACCTCGAGCATGACGGTCACCGAAAGCTCCCGGTCACCCCCCCAGACCCTGCACCTTCCCCTGCAAGAAGTCCATGTCATGGGGGTCACTTGAGATGTGGGGGCCTCGCAGTGCCAGCAAAGCCTGGCGTGCAAGTGGCCCCTAATGCTGCTTGGCCAGACTGGGGCAAGAGGAGCAGAACCCAGTGAACACATCCCAGTGCCCGACGGGAGCTGGTTATTAAACAGCTGCCATTTACACTGGTTCTGCTTCCACCAGCTTCAGGGCTAAACCCAGCCCCACGTAAACGTCTGTAACTGTAGAGGTCACGGTTCTCACCCCCCGGCCCTGTTCCTGTGTGACTGGATCTAGGGGATCCTGCTCTGGCAGGAGGATTGGACTGGATGGTCTTTCAAGGTCCCTTCCAATCCCTAATGTTCTGTGACCACAAGTGACACCAGAGCCTGGCCATGGTGACCAGGGACTTGTTCTGCTGCTCCCCAGAGCCAAGGAAGGTGGAGTCACGGTTCTTCTGGGTTAGACCACAACAGGGAGGCCCAACCCCTCTGCAAGGCTTTGCTGCCTCTGCCCAGGCTCGTGTCCCCTCCGCGGCGTGGACCGACACGGACGGAGGCAGATGACACCAAGGGCTCCGGTTGCAAATAAAAAAAAAAATCTTTATTGCATCTTAGAAGCAAAAAGTCTTTAAAAAAAACACAAAAGGGGAAAAAAAATCCAACCCCCAGAAGAGATTTTTTTCCATGCACTGAGTCCATCCAAGTACCTCCAGCCTTGGGACCGTCACCAGGAACGATGGACGATGGAAGACGTCGACTCGACTCCAGGAGCAGCCACACTCCACACACGTGTAAACACTGGTCACTGCTTCCAGGGAGGAGCAGGAGCCCCACGAGATCCCGTCCGACAGGGCAGCAGCCCCAGCATTGGGGTTCCTTCCCTTGTGTCCGCTTCCCAAACTGGGGGGGGGGGCGACGCGGAGCTGAGCGCGACGAGGAGAAATGGCGCTGGAGGACGCGGTAGAAAAATAGACCGTTGGCTGGGATCGAGTCTCTGTTTCTGCTGAGCGGGATATTTACAGGCCGCGAGGTCCCCGCGGACCGGCTGCTTCGATGACACCCCCAAGTCCCAGGGCAAAGGGCTCCCTTCCCGGCTTTAAGGCACTTGGTTTTGCGTTCTCTTCTCTTGCCGCGCTTAGCCGCGTGTCGCAGGGACCGCGCTGGCCTGGCGAGACTCGGCCTCCTCAGCCCCGGGGCCCCCTCCGCCCCCAAATCAAAACTTCCCAAAAAGATCCTGGAGAAAGAAACTGGGGAGGGGAAAAACCCAACAACCGAAAGAAATCCGAGGAGAAAAGTCTTGTAGGAAGTGAATCTTTGGAGCTCGTTAACCGCGAGGCCGATGGCCACTACCTTGCCAGTGGAAGAGAAGCAGCAGTACATTCCTAATATATATATATATATATATTTACACACACATATATATATATAGAACAGCCTCAAATGCCGAGCGGGCGCGTCGAGGGGAAGGTCGCAGAACCTAAACCGATGGATATTAAATAAATTAACGGTCTGTCCAATTCAGAGGAACAAATCGAATCCCAAAACAAACCTACTAACCAAAGGGGAACAACTGTCTTCCCGCTACCAGCACGGAGCCGACGGCGCGGCCCCGGCGCGGGACGCTGCGGTGGAGGAGGGTTTCTCCAGAGTTCTCGTTAGGGGCTGCGACGCTGTTCGCTGAGACGCGTCGCGGGGCTGCGAGAGGCTGGCGGCTCCCCGGCATCGTGCTGCTGCTTGATGGCGGCGTCTTGGCTCCCGGCGGGACATGGGACATGGAACCCGCCGTGGATTCCTAGGACGTCGCATCCGCGCGTGGGACGGGACAGAACAGACGCCCTTCCGCAAGGGCCTTCCCTCCCTTGATACCTCCCGGGTGTAACAAGGGTGTTTGTAAATGGAACTCACCAGCCAAAGAACCCAACCAACCGGCCAACCCAACCAATCAACCCAAGCAAACCAATCCAACCAACCCAACCAAACCAACCCAACCAATCAATCTAACCAAACCAACCCAACCAATCAACCCAACCAAACCAACCCAACCAATCAACCCAACCAAACCAACCCAACCAACTCAATAAATCAACCCAACCAATCCAACCAACCAACCCCAACAAACAACCCAACCAACCCATTCAACCCAATCAAACCAATCCAACCATCCCAACCAATCAGTCCAATCAACCCAACCAACTCCATAAATCAACCCAACCAAAGCAATCCAACCAATCAATCCAACCAACTCAAGCCCAACAACCCTACCACCCCAACCCCAATAAACAACCCAATCCAACCAACCCGACCCAACCATCGATGCCCCCCAGCACCGCCAAACCCAAATGCTTTGCTCGAACGCAACAGAAGATCAACGAGTCCCCTCCGCCAAAGGGAGCAGGACCTCGCAGGGCCGCCCTCACGACGGACCTCGGGCCGCACCGCTGCATCCGCCGGCGCTTACAGCCTCCCAGCGACGCAGACGGTGGTGGGAAAGGTGGGGAACAATCTCTTGGTCATGAGGAAAGAGGAATTTGAGCCACATCTCCCGCTCACTGGCCGCAAGGGCTTTTGTGTTTGTTCAAAGGCAAACGCTGATCACAGTTTTGTTCATGATCCACCCACCCCTCTGCCCCCGACAAAAAACCCCACGACCACGACGACGACGACAAAAACCCCCCCAAGGGCCTGGCTCTGCTCGAAACGGGCGCTTTTGTAAGAAAACAACGCTGGCTCCTAAAATAGATCCTGTGTGGTCTTTTCAAAGTGAATTATCAAAAAAGCCTTTTTTCCCAAAAAATAAATTAGAGAATTAAAAAAAAACACAGTCTCTTCCAGCAGAGCTGGACACTAGGCTGTCCTCACCGAGCCGTTGGTGTTGCTGCTCCTCCCGAAAGCCGGGTCGTTCTTTTCAAGCCAGATCTCGGCCAGCTGCTGCGTGGAGCCGTACGTGGAGGCTTTGGACCCCAAGCACATTTTGTACTGCTTCGGGTCAAGATTAGGGTCACAGAAGACCGGGTGGTGCACGTGGACGACGCCGATCTCTTGGCTCCGGAAAGTTTTTAAACCGGCTTGAATGACCTTGTTAAACAGGTCGACGTCTTCGAGGCCCCAGCCCTGGATGGAGACGTCAAAGCCCCCCGCTCGGAGAAGGTCACCCTTGTAAATGCAGGTGATGCCGAAGCCATAGTTCCTCCAGAAACCCGTTTTCTGGGTGAAGGCAAAGTGATTGTCACCGGGGACTTTGCCGCTATAAACAATCTTTGGATCGTACTGGCTAAAAATGATGGGGAAGTAGACTTGCTGACCCAGAACCGTGTTGGCTCTGCAGCGCTGGAGGAACTCCGTGGTGAACACCAAGTCCACGTCGCAGAAGAAAAGCAAAGACTCGTTCTGGAACTGAGAAGACCCAACCTCCAGAGCCAGCGCCCTGGAGAACTCCCCCGACACCGGGAGAACCTGCATGTCAGCCTTGGGGTACTTGGAGCGGTAATCTCGCATGAGCTCGATCTGCTTGGCTTTGTCGGGGTTGGAGTTGGAATTGAAGAGCAGGACGACCAGCCTGACGTTCTGCTTGGGAATGAGGCACGTCTTCTCGAAGCTCCCCATGAACCTCGCAAACATGTCGAAACGGCCCGAGAGGGGCATCAGGATGTTGATCTTCTTGTCCGCGAGCTCCTTCCTCTCCACTTTGGATCTGCTGAGCTGGAAGGGAACAAACATCTTCAGCGAGTTGGAGAGGAACGACAAGGATCCCGAATCCTGGTTGATCTTGCTGGCCAGCTCCTTGGCGTCCATCTCCTCGTGCTCCATGAACTGGATCTTGCTGAAGGTCTGCTGCAGGTACGCGTGTCTCCTCACGGGGACGGTCATCTTCTTGCCCTTGTGCTTTTTGTAGAGCAGCAGCAGGTCGAGCACGTACTCAGCCCCGTACATCGGATTCACTCTGCGGTAGCCGTACTGGATCTCCTTGAAATCGATGATCCTGCCCCGCGTCTTGGCGTTGGCGTTGATCATCTCCATCACCTGCATGACGATGTCATCCAGCGCCTCTCGCTGCGAAGAGTCCATTCCCCTGCGAGGGGGCTGCCCGTCGGCGCCCGAGTACAGGTACTTGCCCGTGAGAAACTCCCACTCCAGGATCTCCTCGCGGCGGCGGGGCTGGAAGCGCATGAAGGAGGGCGGCATCCCCAGCTGCAGGTCGGCCTTGCGGACCTCCGTGTTGCTGTACTTGCTCATGAGGACGATCTCGCGGTGCAGCTGCACGGTGCGGTGCCGCAGCTCGGCGATCTTGCGGCTCAGCATGTAGCTGTGCAGCCGGTACTGGTACGGGGGGTTCTTGTTGGGGTGCAGCGTTATGGCTCGGTGGATCTTGCTGTTCCTCAGGTCTCGGATGTAGCCCTTCTTGTTCTGCTCATAGTTCTCGTAGAACAGCTGCTGCATCTGGAAGAGAGAAAGGAGAAGTCAGCGTCTCGGCGCCGCCGGCCTCGTGAGAGGCTGGGGCGCAGGCTGCAGCGGCACCGGCTGCTGCTCAAGGACATGAAGAGGGCTGTCCAGTGTAAACTGGTGAAAGAAACATCTCCCGTGGATTTGGGGTTACTACAGCCCGCTCCAGACACATCATCATTGGCCAACCCTAGCCCTAGCCCTAGCCCTGACCCTAACCCTAACCATCTGCAGAGGTTTGCTTGGAAGAGATCTTGGAGACCATCAAGTTCAACTGGTCCCTCCCTTGTCCCTCACCCCAACGTCTCCACGGCTTTTCGACTCTCGGCCAGCTGCAGCTGAGCTGGGACGTGCCGGCCCCTGCAGCCCCGACCCCCTCCCTGCACGGGCGGGACGCAGAAGGGGCTAATGAATCCCCTGCAGAGGCTGCAAGGACCACCAACTATTTTTGCAGGGTGGCAGCAAGTCCAGGCAGCCAGCAGCCAACAGAGCAGTTTAACCCCTCCTGAGCCTGCAGGCACCAACTCGACGCCGCAGGAGAATCATCGCAGCTGGAAAGGGCCTCCAGGATCATCGCGTCCGGCCCTCGTCCCAAGATCTCCCCAACCCCTCGACCATGGCCCATGGGCTCTCCTTCTCAGTGAGGAGTCCTCACAGACTGTGTCTTCTCACCCAGGGCTTGAAAGAAAGGAGCAGTTTCCTCCAGACAGTGTGATGGCTCCATCACCGTTGGTTTAAGCTACCTGGGCAGCGCCCAAATCAGCGGGGTAAATATCAGTGGTTGGCTTCCAACTCCTCACTGCACTGGAAAGCACGCCGGAGGTTGAACACTGTCATTATCTCCTGCGTAAACCGTTAGTAAGTGGGTGGTGGGAGATGGTGGAGAAAGCAACACCTGGAACTTATCTGCTCCTCCTGCACAGCAGACAAAGAACATTCATGGGGAGGCCAGAACATGGAGGTCTCCAACACCACACAAGGCCAGAACGTGGAGGTCACCAACACCACAAGCCCAGCATGTGGAGGTCACCAACACCACAAGCCCAGAACGTGGAGGTCTCCAACACCACAAGCCCAGAACGTGGAGGTCTCCAACACCACAAGCCCAGCATGTGGAGGTCTCCAGCAGCACATGAGGCCGGAGCGTGGTCATGACGTGCAAGCTTCCTCACGCCTGTCACCGGGCTCCTGCCAGGTGAACTCTTGCAAACTCTTCTTCTAGGAAAAGAGGTTCCCCTGTGATTCTCATCCCAAAGAGAAGGCCCCTTCACGGCGATCGCTCCTGCCGCGATTCCATTCTAAGCCAGCTTTGTCCCAGCGCCGAGCGCGAAGCGCGTCGGGATACAAAGAGGAGCCACTCTTGATTGACCACTGTTTACTCGGGACCTGTTGAAGCCTTAAAAACCCTAATGTTCCCCAAACCATCGGAGACTGAATGTTGGAACTGTGGTACAGCTGTTGTGGGCACCGCTGGCCCGTGGCCAGGGGACCAACTGAAAGGGGAGAGTGTTAGGTTCTTCGTTTGAAATGAAGAAGTCTTTTGCAAAGGCCAAAAAAACGTGTCCTGCAGAAAATGGACTTCAGGAATAAGAGCGGTTTATGCAGAAACTGGCCCGCAGCCACGGACTAGCCCCCGAGGGCTTTCTCTCACAGCTCCAGATTGTGCTACCACAGCCCAGCAAAGGCAGCCCCAGGGCTCATGACAAGGAGTCATGGGCAAGACACGCTGTGGGGCAGGTCAGGGAGGGCCCGGGACGTGCTGTCAATACGCCGACACGCCGTCGGAAGCCCCACAGATGGGTGATGGCACCTAACGCGTGAGCTCCTCGGCTGGGAGGACGCTGCCGGTTCCTCTGTGCAGCTGGTGTGGAGCACTGCCCCTGTGGGCGTAATGGGAGCACTGGGATGGCCCTCACCCTGCCCCACGGCTGCTGGACTCGCGCAGGAGCACAGAGACATCGACTGTGTTGGTGGGAAGGGACCTCCAAAGGTCATCTGGTGCAACCCCTGCAATGACAAGCAGGGACATTAACTACAACAGGTTCCTAAGGGAGAAGGAAGCGCAAGAAGGGAGAAGGAAGCGCCAGAAGGGAGAAGCACGGCTGCGCGACGCAGGCTGGGGCCCAGCCCGTTCCTCAGCCATCTCCAGGCTGCTCCGACCGAGCAGGACGGTTCCAGCGGCCCCAGCACGCGACTGCCCTCCCGCCAGCGGGACGACTCTCTCCACATTCAAACGAGCCGTCAGGCAGACTGGCATTTCCCTCCTGGCCGTGGCCAAGCGGGCCCGTTCGTTCAAATATGGTTGTGGCTTTCACACGGCATCGCCGGCTAACTGTATATGGTCTGAGGTTTTCTGGGAGCTGCCTGGCAGAGCCTGGACGGGAATCAAGCGGCGCTACTCCACGGCAGAGCCCTGCAGCCACCCAGTGCCTCTGGCACGACACACGGTCCGTCCAGCCACGGGGCTCCCGCAGCTGCACGCGGCTGCGTTGACGCTGCGCCGGTGTCCACCATCCATCACCTAGCTCTGACACAAAGGATGTTCAGCCTCAGCTTCTGCGACGCCCTCAATGAAAGAAGGAGGTGCAGCCGCTGACAGAGGCGGCTCTGCTGAGCGTTAAGTGCGTCAGCCACCGCCGGAGAGGGAAAGGAAAACGTAGATCAAACGTTGCCTCAGCTATTCCCAGGCCTGGAGAAGGATTCGTGGGCTTCTGGACAGGAGCCATTCACACAGAGGGTTCTCTGATCCCTTTGTAGGGGTCTCTTTGCCCCGGAGCCTCCCGCCTGGAGGGCGCTTCCTTCTGCTGGTTGCACGCCGATGGGAGAGCAGATCCAGTGCCAAACACACCGGTGCCCATCAGCTGCAGCCACCAGAGCTCCATCCCTCCATCCCACTGCAACCAGCCCCCAGGCTCTCCCCACACTAGGGTCTCCTCTCCCCACACAGCTAGGGTCTCCTGGAGGAACACGAGTGACTCCAAGGCCAGGCTGGACGGAGCCTTGGGCAGTCTGGTCCAGCAGGAGGAGTCCCTGCCCACGGCGGTTGAATCGAGATGACCTCCGAGGTGCCTTCCAATCCCGAGCAATCTAGGATTCTATGACTTTCCCATCAAGACCTTCCACTCACGTGGGAGACTGCAGCACCAGGCAACAGCGAGATCTTCCGGGTGAGTTTGCCCCGCGGGGTTCAAGGTTGCTCCAAGGACACCTTGTGGGTGCCCGATGCTGCTGAGCACAACAGAGGAAGATGGGGAGAGGGAGGAGAAGCCGTTGCTGAGGAAGGAGCAGCAGCTTTGACCAGTGGATGGAGAAGGCTAGTGGGGTCAGAAGCTCTGCCCACCAGGCAGCGACACCACAACCCATTTTCAGTTGTGGAGGGAGGACATTTCAGGGACTTGACTCATGAACAGCGAGAGGCTTGGGCTGAGTTGGCCAGAAAGCCTTCTCCTCGCTGCAGGGAGCCCGGGCTGCTTTGAAGCAGCTCCTGGCCCACGGCAATTTACAGCTTGGCAACTTTAAGCTGCACTGAAGTGGCCACTGATTTCCTCTGGGCACTGTAAATCGCCGCGGTGCAGGGCCAGACGGGCCACCGGCCCCAGAGGGGAGGGTGCACGGCTGGGGACTATGTTCTGCCGTCCCACGAAGGCAGGTCCACGGGGGAGCCAGAGCCCTTCAGTGGGGCTTTCAGAGGGACACACAGGACTACTTTCTGCTGCACCTTCCTCAGCCTCGTCTGAGACATCCTTGTGCCACCTGAACTGCAGGTCGCTCCCGGGTTGAGCGCGGTTTTGGGCTGGAGCATGACGCGAGCCCGGCGAGCCAAGAAGGTGCTGTCCCAACCCACAGGCCAGGGGCTCGGCTGGCGGCAGAGGGACGCGGTCGCCTGGAGGCACCCCGAGAGCTCAGGGTGGGAGCGAGGCTCAAGGGCATCGCTCTGCGGCGACAGCCTGAGCTGAGGTGCCAGCTGCAGTGTTTGTCCTCCAAAACCTGCAGAAGGAGCCACGCAGGGACCCCCGGGCGCTCAGCCCTCGTGTCAGGGCTGCGCTGCCCGGAGAGATGTCGGACACCCGTGTCTCTCTCCCCCCTCAGCTCTCCTCCACGATCCGTTCAAAGGCTTTTTGCTCGGTGCTGAAGGCACCTGCTCCAGAGCTGCCTCCACACGCAGCAGCCAGGAACAGCCCTCTGTCTCCCAGGGACGTTTGACCTCTTGGCTTCTGCCTCCGCAGGAATCGTCGCAGCTCGTTGAGCTGCCGCAGGAACTGAGGTGACAAATTGGGCTCCATCTATCCGGGGTGTCATCTTTTCATTCCGCAAACTGTCAGAAGAGAAGGGGGATTTTTCTTTCCCCCTCCAGAATGACATTTGTTTCTGCAAGTCTTGAAGCTGGAAGAGCACAGAGATGTTCTCCTGGGCATTCTGCTCTCCATGGAAACAGCACCGCCGCGGAGAGGAGCAGCGGCAGAGTGAGAGGGACAGAGGGAGAGACTGTCAGATTTAGGACTTCTGAAGCAGGATGCTCCTTTCGGGGACTTTATGTCCTAAAAAAAACCCCGGCACGCAGCAGCGGGGCGTGCTGGGCCAAGATGGGACGCATTAGGCCAACCTTAAACCGTAGCTCGGGGGCCCGGGGCATCCCAGACGGGCTGGTATTAGCCTTATCCAGAAAAAGCACCGACAAACACACCGCAGGATATTGAAGGCGTCTACATCCGGATATTAAAACCCCGCTAGATCCATCAGCTCCAAGAGGACACCGCCGCGCCCCGCTGAGGACGGGTGAGGGGACTGGAAGGGACCTCGAAAGACCATCCAGCCCAATCCCCCTGCCACAGCAGGATCACCAAGCCCAAGGCACACAGGAACACGTCCAGGCTGGAAAAGACCTCTAAGCTCATCCAGTCCAACCATTAACCCAATGGTCCCAAGGTCACTGCTAAACCAACTCCAGATCTCTAGGACTTTTAACCACATCCAGGAAAGATAATTCAACCCCCTTCCTGGGCAGCCTGTTCCAAGGCCTGGTGACCCTTCCCATGGAGTTATTGTTCCTAGCGTCCAACCTAAAGATCCCCTGGTGCAACTTGAGGCCATTTCCTATCCCTTGATACTGGTGAGAGGAGACCAACCCCCACCTCTTTACAACCTCTGTCTAGCAGATGACAGAACTATTAGGGATGGGAAGGGACCTCGAAAGGTCATCCAGCCCAATCGCCCTGCCACAGCAGGATCCCCAGTCGCACAGGAACACGGCCAGGTGGCAGGTCCTTGCAATGAGTCAAGAAGGAGGTCAAAGCAAATCTTGCAGGGTCCTCACTGACCCTTCATCCCGCGGTGCAGCCTTCCTGCCCGCTCTGAACGGGAAAGAAACCACCCAACCCATTGAGTGTCACCCTAAAACACGGCGGGAAAGCAAAACAAGCCTACAACATCAAACCAACAACTCGGTCCCGAGCCAGAACCTCATCCTTCTGACAACTCCAGCTGGACAGCAACACTGGGGATTGTTTTGAAAGGACGTTTACCGGAGCCGCTCTGTTTCCCCGTACAGCCGGACAGGCATCAGGCGGCGCACAGGCACGGCAGCCGGCGGCTCGCTCCAAGCCGCGGGGCATCGCGCAGCGGATAGGAAGTGGTGTGACCGGTGCCAGCCTGGAATTTTCCTTAGGGGCAGAGAGAGATGCACTGAAGACTTGAAAAGAGCAGGAGGCAGCAATGGGGAACGGGTTTTAATAGTGGGATCTTCTGGTCACAACCACAAAGGAAAAAAGGAAAATAATAACATTAATCACAACAATCTGTAAGCCTCAGTGGCAACAGAAGAATGCCACCTCAAGCCTCATGCCCCCTAAATAACTGCTGACATCACACTAAAATAAAAGCCTAGGCTGTGCTATTAAATTATTATCATTATGGAACGGGGTGATCAGGTGGCCCCTTCCAACCCTGAGTGATTCTGATTCCATAACTTCTCCCGTGGAGTGATCCTGCTGTGGCAGGGGGAGGGGACTAGATGATCTGGGGGACTGGACTAGATGATCTTTCGGGGTCCCTTCCAATCCCTAATGATTCTCAAAGCACAAGGGGAGCGATCAAACGATCCACGTATCTGGAATTACATAACCCAGCCCGAAGCATGTCATCAGGAGATAAAAAAGAGGGTTGAACAGGCGGAGGAAACCACAGCTCTGGAAGGAGCACTCCCATTTCCCTAGGTCCTGCATCGGGTCCTTGGCCAGACGCGTGTGGCCGCGCCGCGCTGCAAATATAGCTCTGGTTTCAGGAGACGCGCATTTCAGAGGCATGACGAGCCGCGGAAGGTAATCGGGCTGCTCCGCCGGACGGCTCTATCGTGTTATCTAACGTCTTTAAAGAGGAGATTAGCTCACAGTGCAAACATTCTGGTTTCCCTGATGTTCGAGTCCTGGCATCGACACAGGCGGCAGGAACACCGGCGCCTGAAGACGGGGGAGTGGAGCTAGCGAGCTTCTGGAGCAGGTTTCCTCGGCGGAACGGGCAGCGCTTCCCATTCCAGAGCGACGTGGACGAGCCACAGCCCCTGCAGCCTGTCTGTGACCACTGGCCAGGCTCTGCTTAGCAAAACTGAAATGGCCAAACCAATACCAGCATCGTGTGGGGCCCAAAACCAGGGAAAGCTGGTGTGGAAAGCTGTCGGAGGGACTGCAGGAGGCCACAGTCCCACAGAACACACTCCAGAACCGCCTCTCCCCTTATTTTCCTCCACTGCATCCTTCCTTTCCTCCACTGCATCCTCCCCTTCCTCCACTGCATCCTCCCTTTCCTCCATTTCATCCTCCTTTTCCTCCTCTGCATCCTTCCATCTTCCCAGAAACAGAGGGCACTCGATGCCCCAACAAGTCCCCCTGCCCAAACAGGCAGGAGAGCCCCCGGCTGCCCAAGACTAGAGAATTTAACTCTCAAGAACAACCAGAAACAGCCAGGGATTCCCTGGCGCCTGCAACGCAGAGCACACTTGGTGAGGGGGTCTGCTCTGCACAAATCCCTGTTTACCTAGGACACCCCTGTTCACAGGGGCTGTGGTTGTGTTTTGCTTCTGCTCTCTGTGCCCCCCACCTGTACCAGTGACAGGCACCCCCCTGCCACTGCTCTGCTCTCCTGGGCTGCTCTCCCTGCCTCCTCACTCCGAGAAGTCCATCCAGTTTGGGGGCAAAAGCAGGGAGATGGGGTTGGCCTGTGTTTGCCGAGAAGCTGAACGAGCTTCTGTTTCCTCCAGGCAGCCAGGCTCACGACCTGGAAGAACTGGGGGCAAACCTCTCCGGGAGCCGCACGCGGGTGGATCCAGCACCGCACGGGACGCAGGGAATAAGGGAACAAAGGAAGAGGGAGGAGAGGCATCGGGGTCCTCAGCCTGAAGGCTGCAGCTCTTGCTGCCACCCAGTTTGTTGCCCTGTGGAAGCCCATTTTGATTCTGAGGGCTGCCTCAGAGCAGCGACTTTAACGGCGGCTTTCAAGCGCCCGAGCTGAAGGCTCGTTTTGGACAGACTGAAGGCATCGTGCGTCTCCTGGGTCGGTGTCTGACATAAAAACCAGTGGGGGAAACTAGAGCTGGACTACAGGGTGTCAACGGCCACGCGGATCCTCACTCGAGGGTGGCCAAGTGATATTTATTTAAAGCCTCGCGCGCTGTGAATTAAACATTTCTATCACCCGGTGAAAGAGCTGAACCTCCTTCTGGCAGCCGTGAAAGGTTCCCCCCGACGGCCGACGGCGCTGCCTCCGACTTCCGAACGGTCTCCTCTCGCTCTGTCTCCTCATGTTAGGAGAAAATCCTAAAAATGAAGAAGGCCACAAAGTGCCAAGGCGTGTGTGTCGGCCCGCGGTGCGCGGAGGGAGGCCGAAAGCAGATCACCCCTCCGGACAGCACCTGCATTAAGGTCGCAGATGGAATTACAGCGCGATCGTGAAAGGCTCCGAAGACTTGGCAACCTCATCCTCTGAGAGTGACTCTTTGGAAAGATCTGGGAACACAGGCTTCCGCTCCTGGAGCGGCGCCTTCGACGGGGACCGCATTAAAGAGCATCTTGGGGATGGGACCGTCGGTTCCTTTCGCCCTGAAGGAGCCTCACTGGAGCTGGGTCTCTTGAGCTTGGAGAAGAGGAGGCTGAGGGGTGACCTCAATTAATGTTGATAAATATGTGAAGGGTGGGTGTCAGGAGGATGGAGCCAGGCTCTGCTAGGATATGGGGCAATGGGTGTGAGCTGGAACACGGGAGGTTCCATATAAATATCAGAAGGAACTTCTTTGCCATGAGGGTAATGGAGCCCTGGAACAGGTTACCCAGGGGGGCTGTAGAGTCTCCTTCTCTGGAGATGTTAAAACCTACCTGTGCAACTTGGTCTAGCTGACCCTGCTGTGTCAGGGGGATTGGACTGGACGATCTTTCGAGGTCCCTTCCAATCCCCAATGTTCTGTGGCTTTGGCCAGACACCGCGCTGCGGATCCCTCCTGCCCAAGGCGGATGGCAGCCAGCGAGGAGCTCGCGTCAGCCAGCAGGAGCCTGCGAAGCGTTCTGGCATGACTGTAACAGCATTGCAGGACTCCTTCCATTTCAACTGCTCTTTGGGCCATCAAGCAGAGCGGAGCGGCCGTGTGCCTCCGCTGAGTCAGCAGTTGGAACGCGCCGCTTTTTCCACCTCAGAACGGGCCTGGAGGGCAGAATTAGCCTCCGCCAGGGAGGGACCGTGACAGCAGATGACAAACTAGTTGAAACGAGGAGAAACTGAAATGAGAGCTGTTGACACCTACTTCTCTCGGGCAAAGCCAATTTGAAAGGCTGGCTGTGACAGACCAAAGGCTGGCAGCGCGCGCCGCCCTGCCTAGGGTGGTGCACCACCAAGCAGCAGTCATGGGGTGAGATGTTCCTGGAAAGCACAGGGATGGGAAAGAGAAGGCTGCAAGCAAGGTTGGCTTCATTTTCTCTACCTGAAGGGACGTTAGCTCAAGGAAGGAGGCATTTGCAAAGGCCAAGCCACGATCCCAACACCAGGTGTGGGCTGTCACTACCTGAGAGCTTGCAAAATGGGGTCTCATTATTGATTTAAAGGTGTGAGGAGATCCAAGAGCTGAAACCAGGGGGCTCACGCTGTCGAAGCAGCTGAGCTTTTGAGCAGCTTCACCACAACAAAGGGGGCAAGTTAACTACACCACTGCCCAGCAACTCAGACATCAAAACCAGATCAAAAACCTCTTTGAAACCAAAAATACCCTTCAAACAAAGTTTCTGGGAGCTGTTGCACAGCCACTGTGCACAGAGCATCCCAGCTGCTCAGACGTGACCAGCTCATCTGGACTGGAACTTGCCATTTCTGGTATTTCAGAGCTCCAGCAGCTGTCTGCCAGGAGCACAAAAGACCTGGTGGTGTTAACTGGTAGGAAAAGACAGGGAAGGAGGAGCTCAGGGGGGCTCTGCTCTGAGTATCTCCCAGCAGGCCAAATCCCATGCTCTAAGCCGCCCGGGGCTAGTTAGCCATGCTGAAGGTCACTGCTGGTCACCAGAGCTGGTGTCAGGAGTAATTCCTACCCCAGGCCAGATGGAAGAGTTAATCCTTCCTGCAGAGCACCCTCCTACTGCTATGCCTCTCTCTTCTGACCACTTAAGCACCTCTCACCTCATCAGTCATCTGTCTGTGGGGAAGATCAGGAATTAGCCTCTCCCCAGCGAAATGGGATTAGGCTGAAGCTCTTGAGTTACTACAGAGGTACCTGGGTGAACCTTGACAGCCTGGGACGCGTGCGAGAGCATCGCGCAGAGCCCAGGAGGACATCACGAAGGGCTTGACGAGCTGCAGCGCTTCAGTGCAGGCACCACCTGCTCTTCTGCTCGGAGCTGTGGATCTGCAGCAGCCGCAGCGCCGCTCTGCCCTCCTCCCCACCGCACAGCCCGGGGCCCGGCGGTGCCAGCCGCAAGCATCCAACTTCCTACCGAGGGACAGCCCGGCGGCAGCCAGCTCCGGGCACTGCCGCGCGCCGCACCTCGTGGAAAAACCATCGGCGAGCGCTCTGCAAAGCCAGGCAGCTCCACGCTGCCAGGAGCCGGCTGAGAGCAGCCGCAGCCTCCCCATCAACGTGGACAGGCGACTCCCAAGGACCTGCAGGGACACAATATCCCTCCAGGCACCAGCAAGTCCAGCTGCACATTTTGTGCCGCTTCGGTAATGCCACCGGTGTGAAGCCATCCAAGCCTCAGCCCCGAGGGAGGAGAGTTGAGAGCAGGAACTGCAGCTTAAGCTCTGGGCACTGAAAGGGACCTGGGATTAAACAGTGCTTTGCTTTGCTTAGACTATTAGCCTGGGTGGAGCGCAGCAGCTGCTCCAGCTCTCCCCAAAGGCATTTTGCAGTGCAGCGCAGCTGTATCCTCGAGCTCTGTCGCTGCTGGAGACCAAAAAAACCCTGGGCTGATCAGAGCAGAGCAGAGGACAGGGAATGCTGACTCAGGGTATTTGCTCTTCTTTCCCCGCCACGCTCCACCTCAGCCCCGTAGAGCTGGAAAGGTGCCGTGTCCCCACGGCCAGAGCCGGAGGGCGAGCAGAACCCAACTCCCCAGGCTCTCCCAACAGAGAGCAGCGAGGATCTGTGCGAGTGCAGCGCGCCAGAACTCTGCAGACTGTCAGTAAATGCCTCCTGACTTGTGTCCAGAGAAAACCAGCTCTTCCTACTGGGTTTTTTCCTATCTCACCAGTCCTCCCAGCAGCACGTGACGCCCCAGCACCCGTGTGGGGAAGCTCGGGGAGAGACAGCGGGATGAGCCTCGGTAAGCGTGAAGCAGCAGGTTGAGAACAGGGAGGAAGGGATGAGAGCAGGAAGCAGTTAGTGGCTGTGGCCAAGGATACTCACTAGACACAAAGGAGATGAAAGGCTTCAAAGCACCAGCATCGGTTCCACGTATTTACAGGGACTCACACAAGTCCCACCGGTGCAGAACAGCCCGACGGAGCTTTGTGTTCGTGTCACTTAACGGAGTCGTAAAGCAGCAGATCTCAGTGAGCTCCTGCCTGGACCCAGCGCTGCTTCCAGGGTGAAACCAGACATCACTGGAGAGTTCACTGAACTCTGGTGGGGCAGCCTGAATTAAGTCAGGCAAGTAAAGAGCAGCCTGTGGTAAGAGAAATCCTCTGATAAGAGTTAATGCTCCACTAATTACACCTTTTCCCATGTTCACCACCGTCCTTGCTGGCTGCTGACTCGACCAGCCACGACGACGTTCTTCCTCCTCCTCCTCCCAAAAATAAGAACCTACAGGAGAGGTGGGGACTTGAAAAATACCCTTCTGCCAGTCTCAACCCAACTGAGCACAAGATATTAAAACAAAACAGAAGGCCAGACCCAGCCTTTTGTTCTGCACATGTATTTTTATTCCTGGCAAAAGCATCAGGCTTGAGGTTTTTCTTATTTTATCTCCGCGTTCAGCTCGCTGGGCTGGGTTTCTTTCTCGGGGATGGAAATGGCAATAGTTCATTATGCGCGCTGAGGTTTCCTGCACACCAGAGGAGGAGGGGAACAACGGCCCAAAACAAGGGCTGCGCTGCTATTCCTGTCTCCAATTCATCCCTCGCGCTTGCTCTGCTGCGGGCAAGACATCAAATCATAACCGGCAATTTCGTCTGCCTCCCGGTTACCAAAAATTGCCGCTGCACCCACTGGTGATTCAGAGCGCGAGCGTGACACACGGGCACGCGCCCCGCACCGGGGTGCCCATGCGGACCCGGGCGGCTCCGTCTCTTCTGCGTGAAAATGATGCCCCGGGGAAGATACTGGAAGGAAACACTTCCGAAGGGGAGGGGAGTTGGACCAGTGTTTTCAAGGCTGGAGGGTGACACTGGAGCATGAAGACACCCCTGAGACGTGTTACCTGAAATCCTAGAGTCATTAGGGACTGGAAGGGACCTCGAAAGATCATCCAGTCCAACCCCCCGACACAGCAGGATCAGCCAGACCAAGTCACACAGGAACACATCCAGTCGGGTCTTAAACATCTCCAGAGAAGGAGACTCCACAACCCCCCTGGGCAGCCCCTTCCAGGGCTCTGTCACCCTCACCATGAAGAAGTTCTTTCTCATATTGATGTGGAACCTTCCATGTTCCAGCTCACACCCACTGCTCCTTGTCCTATCACTAGATGACACTGAGCAGAGGCCGGCTCCATCCTCCTGCCACCCACCCTTCACATATTTATAGACATTCATGAGCTGTTCTTTACCAAAAGGCATCTGTCCAAGGCAGTTCTGTGGCTGAAACACCCCGGAGGTGTTTGAGGCTCTTTGGATGTGGCACTTGGCGCCATAGTCTAGCTGACTGTGGTGATGCTGGGTCATGGGCTGGGCTGGATGGCTGTAGAGGGCTTTTCCAGCCGCAGTAATTCTGTGATGCTGTCAGAACACGGCGCGGAAAGGGAGAGAAACCCCTCCGGCATCGGTGTGTTTCAACAGAGCTGCCGCTCCAGGTGGCCAGGATGTCCCTCAGGCTGCCTGGAAGAGGAAGGCTGCAGCAGGGCACAGCTCAGCACCCCCTTCGAGCGCCGAGCGGAGCTCTGCCTTGCACTCAGCAGCATCACACCATCTCCCACACACTATCTGCAGAGGAACAGGCTCATTTGCATCCCCAGAACAATGGAGAAATTAACGGAGACGACTGCGATTCACAGAGCCTTGTGTCTGCAGCAGTGGAAAGGTCAAACAAATTAAGGCTCTGAATTCTGGGCAGAGATCTCGAGCTGGCTCCCTAACATTCGCAGCACAAGGGAGTAATTAGAAAACATCCATCAGCTCCCTTTCCGTTAGAAAGCCCGTTCCTGCTAACATGGTGATGAGCTGTCCTCTGCATAGCTAGATCTGCTGGCAGATTATGGTCAATTATTTTTCCTCAAGCATTTCAACTCAGACTTCACTTCCTTCAGCTCTTGGATCTCCACCACACCAGCCACACACAAGGGCCCCTTGCAGAAAGAGCTGCCGGAACCCTGCAGGGCCGGCGGACAGGCTGAGCCCTTGCAGAAAGCCACTGCGGCTCGCGGGGACATCAAGGAGGGGAGAAATAGTTCCTGCACTAAACCAGATCTCAAGACTCTTTTGAAGACAAAGAAAAATCACAGGATTTCCACGGTGAACCCACAGCACCTCCCTCCTCGTAACGGTGAAGCCTAATTCAAACGCTCCGCTTCCACAAGGAAGCAGCCTGCTGAGCCCACAGGACGTTTTTAGATCAGGGGACAGGAGAAATGGGGGACACTGCAGCTTGAGAAAGCACATTTCCTACGAGCTGATCCACGTGAGAGCTGGCACACCCACGCGTTTCACTCCCCACAGAGCTGGCACAGCCTCGTTTTTCAACTGACCAAACCAACCTGGGGTGCAGAAGGCTGCTCAGGGGAGATCTGCTGCGCTGGCACTGCCCTGGGACTCAGGCTTGCCTGTCTCACAGCCAGCAAGGAGAGGACTGGCAGCTTCTGGCAATGGGGTAGGGATCCATAAACCTCAGCAACACCCCTGCAGGGAAGGTGCTCGGAGAGATTCAACGCAGGAGCCTCGGCACCGTGACTGAAAGGAGACAAAATCCCTCCAGAGCTACCTTGGCGAGGAGGAAAAACCTGATCTGGAGAGATGATTTAATATCAAAGCTGCTTCTGCCCCAGGAGAGCTCTCCAAGAGAAATCACGGAGGGGAAAAGAGACAGGAGGAGCCCACGTGAGCAGTTTCTCCGCCGCACCGCTGCCGTGTGGGCAGCGACGGCACACGCGTACCTGCTCGCTGCTCGGCCGCTCGGGATGGGGAACGGGGCTGCCTTCAGCGCGCTCGCCACGCCGATCATCGGCGCGCACCGAACCGCCATCTCCTGTGGTGGCCCAGGTCCCCACGCACACCGAGCCTGCTTGTCAGCGCCGGACAGACGCTGCGATCGGCTCACGTCCTACATGACGTGTTGAGGTCCATGCAGATCATCTTGGATCCAGGATTCCCAAGAACAGACCCTTCCATTCAGCATCATATCACAGAATCACACAACATTAGGGATTGGAAGGGACCTTGAAGGATCATCCAGTCCGATCCCCCTCACACAGCAGGATCACCTAGAGCAAGTCACACAGGAACATGACCAGGAGGGTTTGAAACATCTTCCAGAGAAGACGACTCCACAACCTCCCTGGGCAGCCCCTTCCAGGTCTCCATCACCCTCACTGGGAAGAAGATCCTTCTCATATTTCTATGGAACCTCCTCTGTTCCAGCTCTCACCTATTGCCTCGTGTCCTATCACCAGATGACACTGAGCAGAGCCTGGCTCCATCCTCCTGACACCCACCCTCTACATATTTATAGACATTAATGAGGTCACCCCGCAGTCTCCTCTTCTCCAAGCTCAAGAGACCCAGCTCCCTCAGCTTCTCCTCATCAGGGAGATGTTCCACTTCCTTCATCATCCTCATTGCTCTATGCTGGAGTCCCTCCAGCAGCTCCATGTCCTTCTCGAACTGAGGGGCCAAAACCTCCTTGTGCTGAGAGGGTCCCTCCTAAGCCCACTGCCTGCAGATCTCCCTGGATCCAGGATTCCCAAGAACAGACCCTTCCATTCAGCACCATCAGAAGTACCCGAGAAGGTCCCTCCCAAGCCCACTGCCTCGTGAGCCAATGCCCTGGCACTGGGAAACTCACAACCGATGGCCACTCCTGCGCTGTCGCGTGGCCGCTAAGGCTAATACTGATCCCCAGCCACAATCCTTCCCGACCCCACGGATGGCTCTGACAGCTCAGCAGGGTGCAGCAGCAAGGTTCAGGGTTAGAGGGTGCCCCTGGAGGGCACAGAACAACTACTCACCAATTACAGAGCCATCTCCCATCGAGCCCTTCCCGTGCCACCCGGCCACTGTCCCCGTTTGCATTCGCGTCCCTTTCCCCCCAGTTTTTCATTATTCCTTTTCCATTTCATTTCAAGGGGGTGAAAGGGTTTGTAAGCGCTGGGCTCGCCGCAGCCCCACCACCTGGAAACACCACACGAAGAAAACACAACCAAACGCAGCCAGCGCCGACTTCTCCGCCTGTCGAAGTGAAACTCTTCTGGCTGCCAAGGAAAAGAGAGAGGCTCACGCCCGGCACAGCCTTCACTCAGGAACAATCCACACAGCCAACTGCTTGTGGATGGACGGTCAGCTAACCACAGCTTCAGGGAAAAAAGGGAAGAAGAAGAGGCCCAAGACCTGTCCTGTCCCATTAGACTGACTCCAGCCGTCCCCCGGGTTCCTGTTCAGAGGGAAATCCTCCGTCACCTCTGTCTAGACAACTCACCCGATTCCTTACTGGAAAGACGCTGGATTTCGTTACTGGATTTCTGTACTGGAAGAAGCAGGGCTGGAAATGTCACAGAATCATAGAATCATTCAGGTTGGAAGAGACTCTCAAGATCATCGAGTCCAACCAGCAGCCCTACTCTACAAGTTCACCCCTACAACAGATCCCCCAACACTACATCTAAGTGACTTTTAAACACATCCAGGGATGGGGACTCAACCACCACTCTGGGCAGCCCAGGCCAGTGTCTGAGATGCATATTCTCAGGAAGCTGAAACGTGGCTTCCAGGACCAAAAGCATCTGGGCAACAACAACCAGTATAGGTTGGGGACTGACCTGTTGGAGCGTAGTGTACCAGAAAGAGACCTGGGGGTCCTGGTGGACAGCAGGATGGCCAGGAGCCAGCAATGTGCCCTTGTGGCATCCTCGGATGGATCAGAATGGGGCTGGTTAGCAGATCAGGAGAGGTTCTTCTTCCCCTCTACTCTGCCCTGGTGAGACCACACCTGGAGTATTGTGTCCAGTTCTGGGCTCCTCAGTACAAGAAGGACATGGAGCTGCTGGAGGGAGTCCAGCGCAGAGCAATGAGGATGATGAAGGAAGTGGAACATCTCCCTGATGAGGAGAGGCTGAGGGAGCTGGGGCTCTTTAGCTTAGAGAAGAGGAGACCGAGGGGTGACCTCATTAATGTCTATAAATATGTGAAGGGTGGGTGTCAGGAGGATGGAGCCAGGCTCTGCTCAGTGTCATCTAATGACAGGACAAGAGGCACTGGGTGTGAGCTGGAACAAAGGAGGTTCCATAAAAATATGAGAAAGAACTTCTTCCCAGTGAGGGTGATGGAGCACTGGAACAGGCTGCCCGGGGGGTTGTGGAGTCTCCTTCTCTGGAGATGTTTCAAACCCACCTGTGCGACTTGCTCTAGGTGATCCTGCTGTGTGAGGGGGATCAGACTGGACGATCCTTCGAGGTCCCTTCCAGTCCCTGATGTTCTGTGATTCTCTTTGACATCCACGCTGTATTCCACACTTGTCTCTGCAGCAGCACACTCCCATCCACAAAAGGCTTCCGAAAACACCCTTTTAACCACCAGAAGCTGCACGTGCAGCTCCTAGCATGCATGACTCAACACACTGTGGGACTCTAGCCTGATCCCAGATGCCTCCTGCAGAGCCAGTTAAGCTAAATGTCTGTCCAGAAGGACCCATCATCACTGCTGAACGCACAGCCGTCCTATCGGCACAAAACTCCCTGCCTGGATAATTAGAGATCTCACTCCTCTATTGTCCAACTGCAGATTTCATTACAGACTCTGCAAATGCCTCTCCTTTAACTTCTCTGATCATCATTAGCAATAATTAAGCAATGATGATGCAGAAGACAGATTGATTTTTCCCTCCCCCCCTCTTTTAAGCAGATCCAGCGCTGGCACTCACACCCACAAGCTGGCACGTTCACAGCTGCCCAGCAAAGACACAGGGCAGGGGAATGAACCCCTGGAGGAACGGGGCTGTGCTGTCCCCACCCCGGCTCTACCGTGGGGAAGCAGCGCTGCGTGCACGTGTCGCCAGCTTCCTTCAGCCTGCGCTGCCTCAGAGGATCTGCTTCCACACCTCTCCTTTGGTCAGCTCGCAGAGCAACAGGGACACTCTGTTTGGCTGCCTCGACAGAAGTGACTTGTGTTGCAGCCGCGCTCGGGACGGGCTGTCGGAGGGGCCGATGGCGGCCGCGCTCCATGACTCGCTTCACGTACCCCTCGCTCCCTGTCCTGCATCGCGATGGATCTCACTGCCACGGTCTCTGCTTTCTGCTGCCTCAGAGAGACTGCGGAGGGGTGAGGCAGAGCAGCTCCCCAGCCCTTCCTTCTGGACCAAGCAGTGAGATAAAGAGGATTCTCCATGTGGGACACCCTTCTCTGCAGCAGCACAAGCTGAAGGAAACCCCAAGGCCCCACTTACAATTCAGAGCACGCCAGCTAGAATTTTTCCACTTAGAAATCATTTAAACATCCAGCTCCTGAGTCTGTTTTCCTTTCCCTTCTGCCCGATTTGGAAGTTTCAGATTCTGAATAATCATCACGGTGAATAATTCACCCGCAGGCACAGCCCTGGAACCGCTCACAAACCAGGACGTCTCCACTACACCCAAACCTCCCAAGCACTTGCTTATCAACCGTCTGATTAAGGAGGCCGTGGAGACAATCGACGGTGGCTCCGGTATCACAGGCTGTTGCTCAATTTTGTCCTGTTTCTTTTCTTCCTTCGAGAAAACAAACCCAAAAAGGCCAAGCAGCTGTTCCAGCAGACAGCTCCCGGATTTCCCTCGACGTGCGTCAGCGCTGCGATGCCTCAATCTGGCGGCCATCCTTCAGACAGAAGGAAGAAAGACCGTGGTCACATCTAAGCTACTGAAAACCCTGGACGTCATCTCTACAGTCAGCCAGACAGACAGATTTCCGTGCCTGCACTTTCTAAAAATGAATCACACGCAACAAAATAAAAAGCCACCGGAGTAGAGAGAACAGTCGAAGCCAACGGGTCAAAAAGAAAGCCAAAGCGGAGCAGCACTGCCAGCGTCGCTCCGCCGTGTCGTTTCACATTCAGGAAGGTCTTACGAGCCTTTGCAGAGCCTTAAATTAAGCCATCAGACAGCGTGGGGACGGTCACCAGCTCTGCTCAGCGGAGCGGCGGCATGGAGAGTCTCCAAGCTTCGTCTTCCTTCTCCTTCGTGCCTTTTCGTCGGTGCTTTCAGCACAGCCTCACCTTTCATTAATGCAAAAGGGACCAAGAGCACAATCATCCCGCATCCTCTTCCCTCAGCCCGAAGGTCACCACATCGGTTCCGTATCAAGGAGACAGGCCACAGCCAAGAGTCCAAGAGACAAAACCTCAAGAGAAGTCATATCTGCTCCCGGCCCACTTCTCCCCAGAGACTGTGACAAACTCACCCTGAAGTCAAGTAAGATTTGTCACATCCTGTGAGGGAAGAACTTTCCCCATGGGCTGGGAGAAGTAGCTGTCGGTCTGCCCTGATAAGGTGCCTGTGAACCAGGAAAGAAGCCAGACCCCATCTACCCTGACTATCAGCTGATAAACCTTAAATGAAACTGTTCTCCCACAAGCAACATCCTAAAGGGTAAACCCAGATGCTCAGCAGACCCTTTACTTACCCAGCCCACGGCTGGTGCGCTGAGAAACGTGCTGGAGTGCGACCCTAACCACCCGCTGGGTGCCACCCCAACACACACCGGGGTTTCTGCCTAGGAGCAGGAGACAGTCATCTAGAATCACAAGATGTGTTGGGTTGGAAGGGATCCCCAAAGGGCATCCAGTCCAACCCCTTGTAACAAGCAGGGCCAGCATTCACCAGACCAGGCTGCCCAGAGCCACATCCAGCCTGACCTTGAATGGCTCCAGAGATGGGGCTTCCACCACCTCTGGGCAGCCAGTTGCAGGGATCCTCCACCCTCAGATTCGACAACTTTCTCCTCATGTCCAGCCTCACTCGGCCCTTTTTCAGCTTCAACCCATGACCCTTCGTCCTATCGTTCCCCACCCTTGGGAACAGTCTTCCTCGGCCTTCTGACAGCCCCTTTCAAGGACCTGAAGGCCACTCTAAGGTCTCCCTGGAGCCTTCTCCTCTTCAGGCTGAGCAACGCCAGCACCACTCACAAGACAGGGATTACTGGTCAGGTCTGCAATGGAGCATCTACGTCGCACACGGAAACAGGATCTGCTGCACTTCCTCACCTAAAACCTCGGCGCAGACAACAACGTCCCAAAGCTGCCCCAGCTGCACAGAACGGGTTCACTTCAGCCTGTCACGCGCCACAAGCCGCACGACGTTCCTTCAGACCAGAAGCAGACAGCCCATCTTCCTACCTCCAGAAGATCCTGATTTCTAATGCGGTGACAGTAACTCACCACAACCAGAAGGACGTTAACTAGGTGCGAGAACGCCAGAGCTGTAGGCGATCTGGCCACGCAGTGACTACCCAGATGTTCCCCGTCCGGGTCCTCCCTCCCACCTCCTCGTGGCATTAGTCACTCTGCAGATAGCAGAACAAAGCCACATTCAGGCTCGCCAGGTCAGGTTTTGTTTGCGTCAAGACCACAGTGGTGGACAGCTGTTGCACATTTTACCCTGAGGTTTGAGTGAGATCTTCACCGCTTTACAGAAGCTTCCATTACGAAGGACTTCTGAAGGGCTTGAGCCCAACCTCCTGCTTCAGGCAGCTTTGAACTCCAGAAGCATCATCATTTGCTGGGACTGAGTGATCTCGTAGGGCTCTTCCAACCTTAATGATTCCATGGTTATGTGGCCATTGCTCCTTGTAGCAAAACAACAGGTTCCATCACCTTCACATCTGGCTTTCACACAGTTGTAGGTGGCTGTTAGATGATTCCTGAGCTTCTCCACCAGAGGAAACAAGCCCAGCTCCCTCAGCTCCTTCCTGAAGGTCACTCATGACTCACAGCTCTGGCCATCTTGGTGGCTTTCTGCTAAACCCTCTGCAGTTTTTCCATGACCCTTTTGAGCTGTGGGGATATTTTAGCGGTAGCTCATCAAGCGGAGACGGTAAGAACTTCCCTCATCCTCCTGGTCAGGCTCCTAACATAGAGAATAAACTCTTTGCTTCATTTGTGGGAACTGCAGTCTGGGCTTGTACTCAACAGGCCTCCAAGACCTCTCCAGTTCCCATCCGTGTGCAGAACTTTGCAGTCTTCCTGCCAGGACATGGGTGACACCTCAGCCTCTTTGTGCTCTTGTGGGCTTCTTCATCTGAGGGAGAGGAAAATCCCTACAACTAAACCTGTAAACTGGGGTCGTGAGCTGTCTCTGCACAGCTGCAAGCATCTGCCACATCCCGGGTCTTCAGCTCAACGCTTGCAGTTGACGTCCTACAAAGGCTTTTGAGGAGAGGAGCAGAAGCCAGGCATCCACATGGACCAGCTCCCCCAAAACCGAGAGAGCCCACAGCTAGGGAGGAAAGATTAAAGAAGGGATGGAGGTGGGGAGAACACATCTCTCTCCTCCTCCACCAGGCAGATATGTCCGTTCTCTGCAGCTTCTCCTACACTCTGCAAAACAGACTCACTTCTGAGTTGTACAGACTGTGCTGGAAGCTGGTGGCCCTGGAGGTCAATAGCCCTATTGCCTCAAGAAGCATCTGCCATTCTGGGAGGGGACACGGTGCTGGAGAGAGGCTCAAGCCACAGAAACATTAAAGTGCTGTGTCAGCCCCGCACAGCGACACCACCCCGGGCAGGGCCGTACGTGCGGCGCTGGATGACGCCCCCAAAGGGACGTGTTCTGAGTCAGAGCTCACGCCAGCGCCCCCGGGCCGTCAGAACTCCCATGCACCAGGTCCAGCCACCAAGTGCCACGTCTGGCTGTGAGTGCTTTGTTCTCATTTATGGCCTCTTGGACCGACAGCTGGTTAAAAGTCCCTTTTTATTCCTGGCTTTTTACTTCTTTTGAAAAAAGGAAGATGCTGACGCTGCAAGTGACCACCCAGGCTTCCAAAGCACTGCAGGAGGCCAGAAAGGCAAGTCACCCATCACACTGCTCCTCACCCGGACGTGTCTTTAAGACAAGGCAGTTCCCACCATCAATCCTATTAACCACAGGCTGTAATTTTCTCCTGGATGGCAGCGCCAGCTCCTCGGGTACTGCTCTGGTGGCAGATGAAAGCTTTTGAGGCAACAGTTTAAATTAATGAAGACGGGTTTAGGGTCTGCCCCCCGCAAACAGCCCCTGTCCCACACAGAGACTTTCAGTTTAATCGGCCTCGTGCGACCGCTGTTGGTGCCGGAGGACACACAGCCTGAGGGGGGGAAACCCCTGCGTGACGGAGTAACCTGTGACACCTCAGCCTCTATCTCCAGCAACGACAAGCTCCCTGCCCTTGTGTGACACTGAGGTTTACCGCGGGCAACCCAAATCTGAGTGCGTTGCCCAATTTGCAGCCAGCTGGTCCAAGTCTCAGAGGTTCCATGAGCTGGGACTCCTTCCCTGAGCTGCTCCGCTGGCGTTGCAGTCGCACATCCAACAGGCAACTGTCGACTGCAAAAGGGCTGCACTCTGCAGTGGTTTAACCGACCCCCAAACTCCAGTCCAAAGGTTGTTGCAGAAGCTCTAACGGAATAAACAAGGCAGGGGGAGATCTCCAGAATCCTCTGGTCCTCACACTGTGCTCTACAGGGAGCTTCAGCAGCTCTTCAGCAGCTCTTCAGTGCCCAGTTTCTTTTGGACTGTCTCCAAGGTGCAGATCCCACAGCCTGTCTGGGTAACTGGTTCCTGTGCCCCATCACCCTCACACTAATGATCCTGCTGCGGCAAGGGGATTGGACTAGATGATCTTTTGAGGTCCCTTCCAATCCCTCATGATTCTATAATGAGGTCCTACTTTACACTTAATCACAACTACCCGTATGCCAGTTTGAACCCAGTCTCATCCAGTCGCTGAGCACCACTGGGAAGAGGCTGCAGATGAGATCCTCCCGAGGGTCCTTCCTAGAAGCTGAACAGCCCTCTATAAACTCTGTGAGCAGCTGGACTTCTTTCAGATCAACCCCCCCGACCCCAGCCCTGATCCTTATTTGCACGAGCAGTGCCAGAAGATGCCAGCTCACCAAACACAGGCAGCAAAATCCCAGATCTGCCGCCCAGAGCCTCACCCATCGCACCGAGCTGTTGGAAAAGGCCACCGGGCAGACACCTGACAGCGCCTTTTCTTGGCGTGAGGGGAGCACAGGGCTCAGATCAGACACAGGGCAGAAAATCAGCCTGACTTGGTGAATCAGGGTAATTAACGGGGCTTTGAAGCACTGAAGGAGAAGCTCTCCACTGTCGAATGACTGCGTTAGCCCAGCAATTAATTACTGTGCTCAGATTTAAAAGGAAACGACGAGCGGGGCCAGTGAAATCAAAGCTCGAACCAGCGTATTAAAAAATCCCTCGACCAACCTTGACGTTGTCTCATTTGGAATTTGCATTCTCTCTCCCCAAGAAGATGATCACAACCTTCTGATCTCTGCCAACGAGACAAATTGAATTGCTGGGATTAAGAATTCGGGTGCAAACCAGTAAGGGGGGCACGTGGGATGTGGCGCCGCTGGCCCCTGACACAAAGGTATCGGAGAGCTGGAGAACAGCAGAGCACCACTGATTCCCAGAGGTGGCTCAGCTGTTGGGCACGCACGAGTCCAAGTCACGAGCTGCTGCGACTCGGGATGCCCAGCGCCCCCACCTCCGTGCCGAGCACCGCTGACCAGTACCGGAGACTGAGGAGCGGCTCCCCCAGGGGCGAAGCCGAATCGCACTCGCCTGTTATTTGATTTCTAGCTGCCCTTCTAACAAAATTAAAAGGGGAGGAGGGGAAATCGAGTTAATTTTACCCAAACCTAATGAGGGAGGGAAGCCAAGCAAGCTACATCTCTCCTGCTCCTTCCAATAAAAGCTCCCTCTGTCAGAGCCCGAACATCTTGTAAGCGCGTGCCAGCAAATCCATTTAAAGCTCACACACACAAGTCCAGTCTTCTGCGCCCGCACAGCCAAAGGGGTCGTTCTTCCTTTGTCGAGCTGGAAGGATCTGGGCTGAAAACTGGCAAGAACTACATTTTAAAGCTGGGTCACTGCTTTCCCCCCGCTACCCCGGGTCTTTTCATCCCGGTAGGGGCTCAGGAGCAACCTCCGGTTTCAGTCAAAGGAAATTAGGGAGAGGTTCAGGAGCAGCACAGTGAGAAAACTGCACGTGGTACCTTTAATGGTCACCAAGGCAGACTTTCGTGGTGTTACTGGAGGGAGTGAGTCCTCCCATTAATATTTAGAGTGTGAGCGAAGCGAGGACCCTGGAAGCAATGATGGGACCCAAATCAAGTTGGCCACCGCAAGGCACTTCCTCACTTTTTGAAAGGAGAAAATGCAGCAAGACTGAGACCCTGAGGAAGTCAGACTGTGTGGCTGAGCTCAAAACCAGAACCATTTTCTTCTGGCAAAGCCTACCCAGAGTTTGACAAGTCTCCAGAACTGTACTGCCTTCTGTAGAGCCTTCTGGAAACACACACCAGCACCACAGAGCTACCCGAAGCAAACCACATAAATTAGGAGGCAGTGAGAGGAGAGGAGCTCCTTTCCAGATCCTGCAAGGTTCTGAGCGCAGGCGAAGCCTGGCACCGCACCAAGCTCTAAAAGCAAAACCCAAGAAAAGCAGGAAGGTGTCGGAGCACATTTTCGACTGTATTTTATAAAGATTAGAACTATCAGAGATGCCGTTCGGATCGGTGCTTCGTGGCAAGTCTGAACAGTATCTCCTCCAGCGCAGCTGGGGAAAGCTCAAAGAGAGGAGCCAGACCTTCAAGGGACCCCGCTGCCCCTGCAGCAAGGATGATGAAAGAGCTGAGGCTCTGCTGCAGCACCACGGGCTTCCAGGCAGCTGTCACTTGGCTCTCCTAGCCCCACAGGCAGCAAGAGATTCTGCTTGTAGCAGTGCTGCATGAACCTGACTGCTTCCAGCACAGCAGAACCCTACAGCCGAGCGCCGAGACAACTGGAACTACAACTACACATACTGGAACTACAGGTCACGCAAGACACACAACCATCAGACCAGTGCAGGTCTAGGGCAAGGCTCCCTTCCAGTCCCGCTACTGCACGCCGATTTCAGCGCCACTCCACGCACAACTGAGATCTCCAGCCTCCTCTTCCCCAACAGCTTTCGCCCGGCTGCTGGGGTGTTGGGTTTTTGACAGAAAACTCGACACCAGTGCCGCGAGCTACACGTCACACGTTCATCCCCTGCTCTACCCGTCCCTCGGAAGGCTGCTCCTGGATTCACTCTCCAACCATCTGAAACACTTGGAAGCCTTCCCGTGTGGGGGAAGAGCACAGAGCTCCCGGTCCCTTCACAGACAGCTCACTGGTGGAAAAAACCTTTAAGCAGCCCTTTGGGTCCTAAAGAAAAGTCCACGGAGGACAAGGCTGGATTCCCTTTGCCTCCCAAGAGAGGGGGAATGTTCTTCTCTGGCATCTTGGAAACAACCTGAATGCTGGAGGTTGTGGGGTGGCCTGGAGGTGTGAGAGCAGTTTGCTTGAGGGAACTAGGAAGACTTTTCGCTTTTATGGACGTAAGATCATTCAAATCAGTTACTGCAGCTACCAGGAGGCTTGAGAACCTCACATTACACGACACAGCAAAGTTTGGGGGATGATGCACAGGAAGGAGAATCACAGAATATTAGAGATTGGAAGGGACCTCCAAAGATCATCCAGTCCGATCCCCCTGACCCAGCAGGATCTCGTAGATCAAGTCACACAGGGACACATCCAGGTGGGTTTTACATACCTCCAAGAGAAGGAGACTCCACAACCCCCTTTGGACAGCCCCTTCCAGAGCTCTGTCACCCTCACTGGGAAGAAGGTCCTTCTCAGACTGATGTGGAACCTCCTCTGTCCCAGCTCACACCCACTGCCCCTTGTCTTATCATTGGATGGCACAGAGCAGAGCCTGGCTCCATCCTCCTCACACCCACCCTTTCCATACTGATCAACATTCACGGGGTCAGCTCTCAGGATCCTTTTTTCCCAGCTCAAGAGCCCCAGCTCCCTCAGCCTTTCCTCAGCAGGGAGATTGTCCCCACCCTCCATCATCCTTGTGGCTCTGCGCTGGACTCCTTCCAGCAGCTCTGTGTCCTTCTGGAACTGAGGGGCCCAGAACTGGACACAATACTCCAGAAGTGGTCCCACCAGGGCAGAGTAGAGGGGTAGGAGAACCTCTCTCGATCTACTAACCACAACCCTTCTGATCCACCCCAGGTTGCCAGCAGACGACGAACAGCTAATAAGAACGCTCTCCAGATCGAATTTCCCAGCCCTGATGTCCTGAGTACTGCTACGACAGCGCAAATAACAAGGATCTCTCTCTTTTCTCTGTTTTTTTGCCCTTTCTCTGTTAGCAACAGCTATAAATGTCATCAACAGTACCAGCAGGAAACCTCCACAGAGGGTAGGACGTGAAGAAACAAGACACTTGCTGGTTTTAGAAACCATTAAATTTGCCATTTCCACTGAACTCCTACAGCTGCTCCTCCCTGAGAAGTTCAGGGACTCAAAAAAATAATTAAAAACCCCATCCTAGCAGAAAGAGAAACTGCTTCTGCAGCAGAGGAGCGAGCGTCAATGGTCTGACCCATCTCCTGCAGAGTCTTCCAAGCTCGATGGGATCACGACTGGCTGTTGCGGGAAGTGGAAGAGGCCAAATTCCTCTGGGTCAAGTGGTTCAGAAACTGCATACTAAGCCCTCTGTCCTCACCAAGAAACATTCATGATGACTTCACAGCGGTGACCTCCGGAGGACTCTGCTCTCGGATCCCCACCAGACGCCTCCCCGCGCTGTCGAGATGTCTGAGGACCGAGCACCTTCTCGGAAATCTGCTTTCTTCTACTTTCAAACTGACACTCAGCACCAGCAAATCCAATCTATTGACCTCCTGTGCTTCAGAGAAGTTGGATAAATACAAAGGGGTTTGCGAATTCAACTCACAAGCTTGAGTGGCACTGGGGGTCAACAGCAACTGGAAGTCAAGGGGACACAGCAGCCAGGCAGCAGAAGTGCCGGGGGCAGTTCCAAGTGCAGATTGTGAGGGTCTGAGCAAACCAGCTAATTACAGAACTACAATTCAAACCAGCTCTAGCAAATGGTGTTTCGAGGCCAAACCTACTGCTGGACAACAGCAGCTCTCAGAGGAGGCCTGTTTGAGGAGCACCAGCAAAATCTGATGCCTCCAGCTCGTTCCACCACAAACCCTTCTGTATCACAGCTGGCTGCAGCCACGTGTTTTGCCCCTGGTTGTGGGACAAGCCTCGGCCATGCAGACCAAGCAGGGGCACTCATGGAGAGCACCCAGAGCGACTCGAGACGCCTCGGCTCACTGCAGATGCACGCGATGGCACAGCCCGTTCCTTCTGGCACCCTCCTACTCAGGGCCCTGCTTTTACACCGCCCTCCAGACGCACCCACAGGAGCCAGCACTCCGTGTTCGCGAGCCCGTAACTACCCACAGGGTGGAAAAAATAGCTAAATCAGATCTGTCAATGGGCTGCCAAAGCGCCAACTGACGTTTCCAAGGCAGCAGCCCGGTAGCAAACCGCCGCCGCATGTGCGACAGACGGACCTTCGCAGACACCCTGTAGCCAGACCATTAACACCCAGCAGGTTAAAATGCAAAGGATTTAAAAGAGATGAGTCGAGCTGTCTCATCATGATCTAGATGTTAGGTTTATTTGGATTTAGGTTGGACTGGGTGATTTTTAAGGTCTTTTCCAACCTTATCATTGCTGTGATACGTTGGACTCGATGATCTCTTGGGTCCCTTCCAACCCCTAACATCCTATGATCCTATGACCCCGGGTGTGGGGACAGTCACTCTGACAGGAGCGCCTGTTCGTATCACAAACGCACCTCAGCCAGAGCAAGGTGTTTAACTCTCCTGCACCATGGTTCTGGAAGGAAACAAACCCCGAGCTGTGCTAACCTTTCCACACGCCGCCTTCCCCGCGCCGTGAAGGAAACGCGACCCAATACATTTCGCTGTAAAGGTCAGAAGCTGTTAACGGCTTCCCGATCCTTCAGGCAGCACTTCCAGGCTCAGCTGCAGAAACGATCTGAGCAACAGTGGTCAAGAGTATGATCTCCAAGCTACAAACCCAACAGCCAAGAACCTGAGCGTGTCTGTGTTTGGAAAGGGGGGACCCTTCCACAGCGTGACACCTCAGCACAGCCCTTCTCCCCGCTAGTGACAGAGGCAGAGCAGCTCCCCAGGCCTGGAGGAGGCTTGACTGGCCCCTCGTAACACGTCCCTGGGTATTTAGGAGGCAGTTTACTGCCGTGTCTGTTCTGGAGGGATTATCGAGTCTGCTGGCAGCAAATGCTAATCAGGGCACGACACCTCGTAAAGCAGCTGGGTGACCGGTGCTCGGTTACATTAGGCGAAGGCCGGGTTGCTCTGCTTCCAGGGGACGGGAACGCGCAGCTGTCTGGTGGAAAACCAAGAGTTTATAGAGTTTGGTGGGTAACAGCACTAAATAAAGCAAAGGTGTCTGCAGAAACAAGAGCTGCATGAGCCTAGAACCACAGAGTGTGGTGGGTTGGAAGGGACCTCCAAAGGGCAGCCAGTCCAACCTCCCTGCAACAAGCAGGGCCAGCACCCATCAGACCAGGTTGCCCAGAGCCCCAGCCAGCCTGACCTTGAATGGCTCCAGGGATGGGGCATCCACCACCTCTCCAAACAGCCTGTTCCAGGAATCCCCCACCCTCAGGTTCAACAACTTTCTCCTCATGTCCAGCCTCACTCTGCCCTTTTCCAACTTCAAACCATGACCCCTCGTCCTATCGTTCCCTGTCATAGAATCACAGAATCATTAGGGATTGGAAGAGACTTCAAAAGATCATCCAGTCCAATCCCCCTGCCACAGCAAGATCACCAAGTCACACAGGAACATGTCCAGGTGGGTCTTAACCATCTCCAGAGAAGGAGACTCCACAACCCCCCTGGGCAGCCCCTGCCAGGGCTCTGTCACCCTCACTGGGAAGAAGTTCCTTTTCATATTGACGTGGAACCTCCCATGTTCCAGCTGACACCCACTGCCCCTCATCCTATCACTAGACGACATCGAGAAGAGCCTGGCTCCATCCTCCCGACACCCACCCTTCATGTATTTATAGACATTAATGAGGTCCTTGTGACAGCCTTCCCCAGCCTTCCGACAGCCCCTTTCACAGACCGGAAGGTGGCTATAAGGTCCCTCTGGATTTGCCCATGGAAGGGCCAAGCCAACACTCAAACTCAAGCCTCTCACAGACAGATCCAAGCTGGGATCCAGTAGAAGCCCCAGTAACTGAAAAGCCCAGGGAGAAAAGCAGAGCAAGTATCTGCAGCAGGACCAGTGTTTAAAGAGACACCACGGAGACTCCAAAAAGAGACGTTTTCAGTAACTGGAACATGAAAGGCTGCTGTCATGTCCCTAACTACTTTACAACCCACTTAAAATAAAGAGTTGGAGAGCGCTTCCAAACGCATCTTCATGATTTAAAGGCCCTTCAGGAGAGCTGTGGAAGCCTGCCTAACTCGCCCAGACAGTCCTGACAAGTCCAAAGCCCTGTGTTTAAATGTTCAGCGAGGAACCATTCCTCAGGAGATGTGATGCCTTTTATTAGACCTGCAGATACAAACAAGGAGTCGGGGGGGTGCTCGGGGAGCAAAGAGCCTGACAAGCTTTCGGCATCGAAGGCGACTTTTCCAGCCTGAAGAAGGGCTGTTGGCTTGCAAACCTTTCCACTCAGACTAAATAATATTAAAAATAAAACCCTAGAAAACTTGGCTCCTGCTCTAAACCTCACTTCATCCGTATCCTTCAACTGTCCAGGCTTCAGCGGCGCTGCGCTGAGTGATGGATGCACCTTTCGGGCAGCGGATGCGAACGGGTTTGCAACTCCTTTCTCTACACAATGAGAAAACCCTCCCCAGGCTTTGCTCTCTGTCCCATAACGTCAGCTCTGATGCCTGCACCAGAACATGAGACTCGATCATAGAACCATCAGGGATTGGATCATCCAGTCCAGAGCAGGATCACCCAGACCAAGTCACACAGGAACACACCCCGATGTCTCAAGCTGTTGGCGAGCAGGGCTGCCAACCACTACTCAGCTAAGCGGCCACCGAGAAAATGCATCTTCCTCCCTCTTCAAAAAGAAAATCCCTTCTTTAGCTGCCTTGTAGCTTGGGCTGGGGGGAAGCAGCGCTTGCAAGCCTGCCTCCACGCGTGTGATGTGCTGAAACATCCCGAGGAGGAGGAGGAGGAAAGGGATCTCATCTGCATCTAACCCCAAGCACAAGAAGTCGTGGTGGGGCTGTGCTGGGAGAAACGCCACCTCAGGGTCACGTACCTCTGGAATTTCCTTGCTGCACCTGGGGAATGTGACAGCAGACACCGACCGCAGGCGCTTCCCGCAGCTAACCTGTGGCACCAGGAGCTATGCTGAAGGCAGTGAAGGTCCCAGCTGGCCACCTGGCTTTCCCAGCGAGCCACTCTGTACGCTCTGCACGGCCTTTCCAAGAGATAGTCGTCAGATCACTGGAGGCACTTGAATTGCTGCAATCTAATCGCCACCAGAGGCTGACTTATGAGCTGTATTAAGGATGTTCCTAGACATCAGAAGCTCACGAGGAGCTTCAAAGGTCACTTTTAATGGTTTGATATGTTCAGGGGGAGAGTTTCATACCATGGTCACCACCACTAAAGCCGTGCTCTGCTGGCAGGAATACAGATAGACCCTCCTGGCTAGTAACTCCTGGAGTTTGGCTGCCTGACCCTCTGCAGCTACAGACTGGGGGATGAGTGGCTGGAGAGCAGTCTGGCAGAGAGGGACCTGGCAGTATTGAGTGACAACTGGCTGAACAGAAGCCAGCAGGGTGCTCAGGTAGCCCAATGGCATACTGGCTTGAATCAGCAATAGTGTGGCCAGCAGGACTAGGGACATATTTCTCCCCCCTGTACTGGGCATTGAGGAGGTCTCCCCTCCAGTACTGGGGGGGGGGGCAGTCCTGGGCCCCTCACTTCAAGAAAGAGATGGAGGGGCTGGAGCGGGTCCAGAGGAGCAACGAGGCTGGGGAAGGGGCTGGAGGGAGAGGCTGATGGGGAGGGGCTGGGGGAGCTG